>OY769905.1:4243565-4252004 GCA_963669185.1 Dyspetes luteomarginatus
GACCGAGCGAGCCAGCCGGGGCCATGAGGAGACACGTGCGAGACCAAGCAAGAAGGATAAAATGATAATTAATTAATTAATTTATTTATTTATTTTTTTAGTAATTATTAAAAGGAGCAGGCAAAAATTATAGCTGGTTGATTTTCTCGCATTAATTAATAAATAATTATTTTTATCAACTATTTTTTTAACCATAATAACATATATATATATATATATTTTTCAACCGTCAACCATTAAAAAATATCATATTGGGGTGAAATAGAAAACTTGTGAGATTAATTTTGGCCCTTTGCAGTAAATTTACAATTTTTATCTATTGTAATTTTTTTTTACATTTTTTCATTATAAAATTGTTCTATATATATATTTTTTTATATATATATATAATTGAACGTAATGGAAGCGTCAATGGCCATTCGTTCCTTCATTATTCATGAAACGTTTCAATAAATATACAAAATGATTTTTTTGAAAATAATCCTCGCTGCGGAACGAATAATTAATGATGAAAGCTGAATGCGTTCGTGAGGCCGATTATTCTCATATATATATATATATACATTTCTATATATATATATATATATATATATATATATATATACGAAATAGTATACTATGTATAAAACTACCCTTTTACGACAAACGAATTTGGGGTTGGGAGGAGGAGGGGTGGGGGGGCTGGACATTGCGTATTTGATAAACCAGATGGACCGACAGAGGAATGGCTGGAGGAGGGAGGGGGAGGGGTAGAGAGAAAGTAGAAAGAGAAAATAGAGAGAAGCTCATGCAAAACGCTTCAAATATTAATCGGATCACTGCATCCGCGAGGGGGAGCCAAAATCGTGCAAAGAGAGAGAGAGCGAGAACATGTAACTGCATTTACGTATAATAGAGAGCGAATAATAATAACGAAGTATAAAGGATGAAAAAAAAAAAAAAAAATATCTACGACCCGATTGAGGCGAGGATTACACGAGAGGGTTTGAGGTGGAGGGGGGCTGCCTGAAATAACAGGAGATCTGGAAGGATTATCGGTAGTATTTGTTCAGTGGGGTATGAACACTGGTAGAAATATTCCTCCCCCCCCCTGCCCCCTCCCCGAGATAGGGAAAAAAATGAAACTTTTATTCCCAACGTCGTTTATCTCGATACAAAGCTTCTCCTTTTTTTTTCTTTCTTCCTTACGAATAACTAAAAAAAAACTCTATCGAGAAACTTTTTTTTCACTCATTTCCTTCCGATTCTTTTTTTTTTTTTTTCTTTACTTTATTTTTAATTCGACGTTTAATCTCGTCCCAGCGTGTAAATTTCGCGTCGTTATTATCGACTATCGAGAGAAAGAGAGAGAGAGCTTATGACCATTTCCCGCGAGCCCACTAAGAGAGGAGTATTAAGAGGGATATAAATGCGTCCTTGGCGCGAGGGCAACTACGATCGAATGGACTCGATCAAATTATACCGAGAGAGAGAAAGAGAGAAAGAGAAAGAGAGAGAGAGCACTTTTGCCCCATTGAGCTTAAATGCAGGAGGCACGAAATGATTGTCGGTTTTCTCTGCGCCCGCCCCCTCCCTCTCCCTCACCTCCCTCTCATTATTGAAATCGTTTCTTTGAATTGAGATCTCGTCGTCGTGATTTTAGTAGCAATGATATTATATATATTATACTCAATATAACGCGCGCATTGTACACTGAATTATACTATAAAAGAATATTATAGAAATGAGAATAGTCATACCGGGGACTAATGGAGAAATAAAGGCCATAAAGTATTTCTCTGTGTGTGTAGAAGAGAATTGGAAATATTTTTCGTTATTGTATCGAGTCGACACACACACACACACACACAAAAGAGATAATACATTTTTCATTGCGGGTGTAATTTGACGAATGACAAAAAAAAAAAAACGAAAGACATTGGAAAATATAGCAATAATGTAATAACAAAAAAAGAAAAGAAAAATATAATAATATTATTCGAAATGAAACGAGAGTGAAATCATTTCTGTGGGAATGACAATTGTTGCGTGACTAATGGGCAGCAATAGATATAGAGTCAGGGATAAAATGGATTGAGACTTTTTATTTTTGTTTATTTTTTCATAATACACATAAATGGTAAAAATAATAATAAATAAAAACAAAACAAAAAAGTATATATAAAACGTGAAGATATTATATATATATGAGAGTTGCACAGTATTTTGCTCTCTGTGATGCAATAAAAAAAATTATATGGAAACGATTAGGGTAATAGAAATTCGCAAATTGATGACTGCAAGTCCGCGAATACATAGATGGAGAAAAGATCGGTTTGAATAATAATAAGTGGAAAAGTCAAACGTGTATCAAAACAAATTGAAATTTATTCGTGTACGCTGATGCATAAATAATATTGTCAACACTTTTTTTCTTCCTCTTTCTCTCTTTCTCTCTCTCTCTCTCTCTCTCTGCCATAGTAAAATAAAAAAGAGAGAAACTCGCGTTGTGTAACAAGCAAAGTGATAAAGTCGAAGAGAGCATATATATATATATACATAGCATGAAATATGTGCGAGAAAACTCGCATGGTGTTTGAAACAAATTGAAATCTGATACGATGGAAAACGATAATCCAATAAAGTATTTGACCACGAGGGAGACAATCGTGGGAATGGGAGGACAGAAAATATTTTGATTTGAATCAAGTTGGAACATTAATAATAATAATAATAATAATAATAATAATAATAATAATAATAATAATAATAAAAGCATGTTGGTATGTTTTATCGCAATCGAGTACAATGGGAATAACAATAGCAAGTAATGTTCCGCTATTGCTACAGTGTAAACTATATATATATATATATATATATATATGCGTGTGTGTATACGTAAAAAAATATGGAAGAATCGAGTTTCTCGGAGTCTGCACTCTGCGGAGCCCCCGTGACGCAATGGGCGATGGGCAATAGTTGTTGGAAGCCGCGAAGCACAAGAGAATTGTAGAAAACAAAAAAAAAAAATCCGCGTCGTTGAACGATAGAGAGAGAGAGTGAAAAGAGAGAAAGAGAGGAGAGTCGACTGTGTGCTGCTTGGAAAGGCACGACGCCGACGTCGTCGTCGTCGTCGCTGTCGTGAACACGCGGACTCTGCCGATACCTTTTGCCGCTCTTGGCAGAGGTATATAGAATATATATATATATATATATATATGTGTATGTGTACCCATTCGAGTCCTAGATTTGCCGAGATCCGTGAGAGTGAGAAAGAAAGAAGGCGAGCTGCAAGAAAGAAAAAAAATAAATATATATATATATACCCGCGTACGAAACCATAAGAGCTCAGATACTGTGTAAAAGCATTAAAAATACGCCCTTATGATTTTAAAGACGCGATATTACACCTATAGATAGCCAGCCGAGGCTGTAGAGTCCCACGGGGCCTCTCTGTGTCCTCTGTTCTCCGGGGCCTCACCTCTCGCGCCCGTTTCGAACCTCTTCTCGTTCTCTCAGTCCCCTTTCGCCCCGGTCAATGTACAGTCCTCTTGTTTGTATAGCCGTGGAAGACTAGCCGTTCTTTTGCCTCTTCTATCCTCTTTTCTACCTCGCTTCTACGAAGAAATATCGTTGAAAGTCATTTTATGTCAAAATTATTGTATCAGAAAAAAAAAATGATTTAACGACAGAAGAATAATTTGTCAATTATTCGAGAATATTTATAATTTTAATTTTTCAATAATTTTTCATAATTGTGTTTATTTCTGTATTTCTCATTCTCTCTCTCTACCTCTCGAGTCTCGAAAATTTGATTAAAATTGGTCCCATTTTGATTTTTTATTACCTCCAATCACTCCTAATCTTATTATTCATAATTATTATTCCTCTAGCCATGAAAGGAATAAAAAAAAAGCAATTCTTTCAAACGCCAGAAGTCGTAATGTTTCTCGAAGTAGTTGCAATTGCATTTTCTTGTACTTGAACTGTATATCCCGACTCGGCGTTTTTCTCTCACCACAGAACAAGAGAGAGAGAGAGAGAGAGAGAGAGACTTTGCGAGAAGAGTCACGTGTGCATCGTCGCGTCCACAATCCAATCGTATCCTTGCACGATTTTCTCTCGTGTAGCAAAACCAAAAAGCAAAAAAGAAATGATCTTTAACGTAATTATTTGTGGTACTCTTGTTTCTCTCGTGTGGGTCAGAAACATTTTACAGGTTGCTTTCTGCAGCATCAACTAACTCGGGCAATAAATACTATATATATATATATATATATATATATATATAGTACGATAAATTTCATTCTCTTTGCCCGGGTCGAATCCTCTCGTTTCTTTTTTTATTGACCTCCGGACTCTTATTCCTCGCTGGATCTTTTTCACGATCCTCGCTCCCTCATATAGAGGGCGTTCCACTGCATAGCTTATCTAAAGTCTGCAGTGCATATTGCAGGTCCACCACGATTAGTATTCGCGAGAGACAGACGAAAGGGAGAATAATAGGAACGGAGTGAAAGAAAGCAAACAAGGAGATAGAAATATACATGTAATATATATATATATATATATATATATGTATATATATATATATATATATATATATACGCGTATGTATGTGTGCGTAGAAAAGCCGAGAAATGAAGAACAAGCAGACTAGAGTGAAGATAGGAACGATTTTAATAGGCACCAGGAAGCCGATCGACTGGTGTGTTCCTGGAGAACAAAGAGGACGATCCGGACAGATCGTGACAAAGAGAAATTATGAAAGAGAACCGAACGAGTGCTGAAGAGCGAGATGGAGCAGAAACATAGTGAAAAAAAAAAAAAAAAAAAAGAAATACACGAGTGAGATGGAGAAAAGGGTCCCTTTTTATTTCTTCTCTTCCCTCCCCCTCTCTTTTCTCTCTGTACAGAGCAGCCAGGGAGGACGAGACAGTCAAGCCTGGCGTTCTCTCTGGAGAGACCTCGAGCTTCGGTATTTTCTCTCCTACCCCGTTCACTCTTCTTCTCTTTTCGAAGCCCTCTCTCGCAGAGAGGCCCATCAACCACATCCTTGTTCCTCGGTGTGTTATATTCTCTCTCTCTCTCTCTTTGTCTCTATCCTTTTCTTTCATTAAGCACGATAGAGGGCGCGCGCGAAGAGCCTTCTTCGACGTTTCTCTGTCTCTTCCTTCGTCCTCGGGGCCTTCTCTCCCTCTTTCTCTCTCTCTCTCTCTCTCTCTCTATTTATTTTTTTTTCTCCTGTCTTTGGTATTCCGTCCTGAATATCTTCACTCGTCGACACCACACGTTCTCCAACATTATCGCTCTCTCTCTCTCTTTCTTTCTCTCGTTTATTTTTATCTTTCCTCCACTCTTCGGCCATTCTTCGTCTCCAGCTCGACTCACTCTCCCCCTCCACTCCCGCTCTCTGTATATATGTCCTGCATCCCACAGAGTCGGCTTTCGCGTGTGATACGTCTCTCCTCGACAGCCTTGTGGCCTTCTCTTCTTCTTCTTTTTTCTTTTTTTTTACTTTTCCTCGGTTTATGTTTTTTTGTTTTGTTCTTCGTGTGTTTCTTCGTTTACTTTTATTTTCTGTTTCTCTCTCTCTCTCTCTCTCCCTCCCTCTCTCTTTTTGACTCTCGTCACTCGTACACGCGCGCACCGTCTATAACGTGTCGTCCTTCTCGTCCTTTACCTCCTCTGTCTCTATCTCTCTCTCTCTCTCTCTCTCTCTCTCTCTCTATCTCTTTGTCTCTATCTATCCATTCGTTCATTTTCTCGTCGTGCAGCCAAGCCAAGCTCATCTTCTCTCCATCTAAGGCTCGCATTCTTCTCTCCCTTTCACACTGCCCCTGTCTCTATGTATTTTGTTTCTTCTTCGTCTTTTCTCCTTCTCTCTCTCTCTCTCTCTCTCTCTCTCTCTCTCTCTCTCTCTCTCTCTCTCTCTCTCTCTCTCTCCCCCTCTCTCTCTCTATTTCACGTTGCCTTATTCTACAGGAGACCCTTTGGAGATTCACTGTTGGCCACAGGCGTCCTCAAACTTTCCAGTTCTCTCGAAAATTCTCTCCTTCGAATGAAACGCAGACGAAGGATCCTCCCCGGACCATCTCACTCGTTCCCTCTGCGCCGGACGCCTCAGGCTATCCAAACTTTGCCACCTCCATCCGGGCTTTTAAAGACCAAGTCGGACGAAGTCGAGAGACTGGCCTGACTTTCCGGCTCGAATTTCTCTCTCTCTCTCTTTCTCTAGGCGATGTCTTCTCTATTTTCTTCCCCTGTGATTCTCTCTCTTTCTACGCACACTATAGTTGAAATTTTCGCCATTGCGAGAGGATATTGCAGTTCTGGTTCATTTCAGAGACAAATACATCAAGATGCATTGCTGCCACAGTCGTTGACTAATATTTATAATTTTTCTCTCGATTTAAATTAAAAAAAAAAAAAAATAGATAGGATTAATTTATTGTGGCAAAATAATTATAATTAAAGATAATAATAACAATAATTAATGAAAATTACTGCCAATATAAAATAATTATTTTCATTCCCTTGAAATATCCAAGAGTAATTACTAACAATTGCTCATTGTATACGGAAGGATCTGTAAAAAGTTCAGGGCATCGTACACTGGAAAATAAATTGAATTGAATGCTAGAAATTGCTCAATAATTCTAAAAAAAAAATAGCTCTTAAATATTATTAAAATAAATAAAAAAATTTCATTCATTTTTTTTTTTTTTTATTATCTATTGATATGAACGTTGCAAATTTTTGCAAAATTATCAATACAAAAATGTATTTTTGTATTGATAATTTTGCGAAATAAATAATAAATGTAATCTCATTGTCTCTGTCGATGATTCGTCAGACGGGAAGAGACGGAGTTTGAGACAAAGTCGTTCGTAACCTCGAAGACCCTTGGGATCATTGGCGTCCGGGAGACGTGAACGTCCGTTGCCTCGGGCATCTTTCCTCGCTGTCCTTCGGTAGAAACTGTTTGGTTTTTTTTTCTCAATTTTTTTCCTCCACGAGGACGAGAAGTCAGAGAGTGCTTTTCGAATAACTTCTTAGACTAGCCTAATTTCTCTCTCTCTCTCTCTATATATATATATTTGCGGGTTCAAAATCAAAGCAGCGTCCTCCTTCTCTCATCCATGCATTAACGCGCACCGTGTATGATATTTTGTTCGAGAGAGGATAATTTTCATTATTTAATGCCTCGGTCAATTATAGTAACCCGTGGAGTCTTTTTCTCGGCACATAAAAGCCCTGTGAGAGACTTGAATATTAGTCAAACTCAGGCCGTGAAGTTCACGGGGTTCGTCTGTCCTCATATTATCTCTGCACTTGTATGTGTCGTATATATCCCACATATATAGACATACATCAAGAGAAAGACAAGTCTGGTGAGAGGCAGCAAAAAAGAAAACAAAAAAAAAATCAACAGGAAATGATTGATCGGTCTTGGAAGGCTCAGATTTACTCCCGAATTATCGTTATAGTATAATTAGGCTCGATATTAATGTACTCATGATACTCTCGATATATCTTTATCACACACACGCACACACACACACACGGCCTTACACCCTTTTTTTTTATCGTATTTTTCTCTCAACGGAGGAATAGACTTGTCTTTCACGTTATATCTCTCGTCGCTACAGGCCTGACGAATCGTAAATTTTCACAGCTTTTTTTCTCACTCGCCCTGCTTTTGGATTTTCCTTCTGGTTACGCACTTATCGATTCTTAGACTCTGGCGGACGGAGAGAGAGAGAGAGAGAGAGAGAGAGAGAGAAACTTTTCGGTGTGTGATTCACCGACTGACAAATTTATCATTTCTAGATAAATGTACAAATCTTGTTGTTCTCCCTTTCCCTCTCCCCGCCTCTTCCTCGCCCCTCCCCCTCTCCCACTCTCTCCTTCACTATAACCGCAATGCTGGTCAACCGACAGCCACGAGACACAGATAAAAATTAAATATCTCGAATCTCACGATTAATTTTGCATTAGTCGTGAGGACGACATCTTGCGGTCACTTAGATAACAATAAACACAAGTAGAGAAATTATCATGAACGAGATTCAATGATATTTTTCCTCATTCTCCAAATTTGTCGTCTTTTGTCTCTTGGTCGTTTCTCGAACTTTTATCTTTATTACTTTTTTTTTCTTTTTGTATCGAAATTTTTCACATCCCTTATCGTGGATGTAAATATTTTTTAGAAAAAGTAGACTCATTTCTCCAATTCTTTTCTTCTTCCATTTTTGCAGACGAGGATAAAAAAAAGTTGGATGCAAAAATTAGTGATCTTGGCTCGTTTCTTTTGATATATATATATCAAAAGAAACGAGCCAAGATCACAAATTTTTACATATATATATATATAGCGAAAGTTTCTATTCTTTACACATCTTTTTCATTGGAATTTTCTTTTTCAAAGCATTGCTTATTTCTGGTTTAAAGTCTCAT
>OY769905.1:4252204-4254704 GCA_963669185.1 Dyspetes luteomarginatus
AAGAAAATTTCCTAAAGTATCGCCCACACACACGTAGTTTTGTCACAACCCATAGGCTTCCCTCATTAGACATCAGTAAAAAGATCTCGTGGGGTATGTAAAATGTAAGGGAGGAAAGTATATTGCGAATAATCGTATAATAACGGTCTTTAAACCAGTTCATAAAGACGGCATAATCGAGAAAAAGGAAAAGAAAGTGGAGGAGGAGGAGGAGGAGGAGGAGGAGGAGGAGGAGGAGGAGGAGGAGGGAGGAGGTGGAGGAGGAGGAGGAGGAGGAGGAGGAGGAGGAGGAGGAGAAGGAGACAAAGAGATAATAGATTGTAGGTGCATGGAAATTATAATGATGATGTATGAGAAAAAGGGCTAGGGGGGGTAGAGAAGAGGTGAGGTAGCCTCAAGCCAAGTACTATTATATATACAATGTAGTTATGTATACGCATACAGAGGGCGCGTAAGAGATGAGGGAAAATATATTATACTATATATACATATGTATATATATATGTATATATATATGTAGAGACAAAAAAGTACATATACCCCAAGTACGACGTCCGGCTTTGTTATACTGCAATTAGCTCTCTGTGCTGAGCTTGGCTAACGCTAACGTTTCCTCTCGTCCTCCTGTTCAATCTCCTTTCTCTCTCTATTTTTCTCTCTATTTTTCTCTCTCTCTCTTTCTCCACACATCCTCATAATGCTACGTAACGTTTCAACCTTCTGAACATTTTGAAACATGGCAGAAACATTTGTCTGGCCTCTACACTCTCTCTCTCTCTCTCTCTCTCTCTTTCTCTCTCTCTCTCTACCTACTAGTCGTTTAATTCAATTACACTTCAGTGCCACGATGGCGAAGAGCACGGAAAAGCTGAAGCAGCACAAAGTAAAACTGCGCGTGTTTTAAATGTAAAACGTTAAATTCGAGGATTGTATAATTGAATTTGAAAAAAAAAAAAAAAAACCACAAAAAACGAAAAAAAAACAACCGGATTTTCGAGAGATTCGTACTTTTAATTGAGAAGAAAGAAGCTTTTAAAATTTTTTACGGGGTAAAATGAAGCTGAGACGGATTTATTTTTATTATTTTTAATCCTCGTCAATTATAGTCGAGAATAATTTGAGTATACAATTCACATTTTATTATAATTCAATTTATGGATTTTTTATATGTCGCGATCGCAATGAAGAAAAAAAAAAGGTCCTCGATCGAAATGTGAGAAGTTTGAAATTTTCTCTCAATGTCTCTTGTATAAACGTCGATGAGTTTTCCATATCGAGTTATGAAAATTTAATTCACTGCACGCAGAGACGCGCTTACATTTATTTATGTATCACAAATGATTCTCACTCTCAATATGCGTGAGATCGCCACAAGCTTTTGCTCCTTTATCCTTTTTTACTTCATCTTTTCTTTTTTTTTCTCGTCTCTCTTCTGTGTTTAGTCGTTCATTTTGTACAGAGTACGCGATTTTACCTCCATTTCGCAGCGCAGCACAAAGTTCACTACGAATTCACATATAATACGATATATATATATATATATATATACTCGGTATGTATACAAACATATCCGTTTTCCGGCAAGAGTGTGAATTTATATTGTGCTTTTTGGTTCCGCAAGTCTAGTAGAAATAATATATATATTACGTGTACATATTATTTCTACTAGGCCATATATATATATATATATATAAATGTATGTATGTGTATATATATATATATAAATTGTACCGTGTCATCTGCAGTACATTATTAGTGACTGTCATTGCGCTTGCACGATCTCTTTACTCCTACGCCTCTCTTGGCTCTATGCGAGAACTCCGTTAGAATCGTCTTGAACCTCTCTCGCTAATTGGTTCGAAATTATTCACGGTGGCTCCCGGAACCGCTCACATCGTTGCAAGCAGAATAAGATCCTTCCTATTCGCCCTCTGGCGCTGTTTCCTCGTCGTTTTATCATTCGTTGTATACGTCCAAGTTTCTCTTCTCTTCTCTTTTCTTTTCTTCTCCATATGTTGGCTTCACGTTTCTCCATCTTTCTCTCGCGGCACTTTTTGTTTTGTTTTTAATTCTTTCCGGGGGCAACGAGACAAGACCAAGTAAGACGAGGTCTCGTCTTCCTCGAGGATGTTGGTCGCGAATCCCCTTCGACCACAACGGTGAGATCTCGTGACGGAATCCACCAACGTCACCGGTATCACAGTCTCTCTTTTCTTTCCTTCTCTCTTTTCTTTCCTTCTCTCTTTTCTTTCCTTCTCTCGTTCCTTTCTCTCTCTCTCTCTCTCTCTCTCTCTCTCTCTCTCTCTCTCTCTTTCTCTTTCTCTTGTTCTTCTGTTTCTTTTCGTTTCTGTGTCCAACAGAGCTCGCCAACATCCGAGAAACCTGCGAGAGAGCGCTCACCTCTTTATCTCTGTCACGAACGAATCCCGTACGTGAACACGTCTCTTATATTCTCTCATTCTGTGGCGTTGTGTGTGCAGATACTAGCTAGAATAAAATA
>OY769905.1:4259704-4272204 GCA_963669185.1 Dyspetes luteomarginatus
TGCTCTCCTTCTCTTTTCATCAATGGCAGCGCGTTGAGAAAAAAAAAAGTACTTTCGACCAGGCGAAAAAAAGAATCCCATAAAGCTCTACGTTTCATTTTCTTGTAGAACGATGAAATCTCGAGAGAAAGAATACGAGGCGTGTGTAAAAGAAGGGAGAGAAGGCGACTGGGTGGAAAAGAGGAAAATACACTTCAGAGAGAGAGAGAGAGAGAGAGAGAGAGAGAAAAGCACGAATGGCTGCACCTGGTGCCTCGTCGTCGATAAATCGCTCGGTTGTTCACGGACATCCCTTCCTCCCTTTTCCTCACCCCTTCTCTCTCTCTCTCTCATTTCTTCGCTTCTACGCGCTTTTTCTCCTTCCCTCACTTGTACTCACCACCATATACATAGTTTTAGAGACCATCGGGCTCCATGTCCTATCTCTCTCTAGTTTTCCCTGTGGCTCTCCACGTGCTATCTATATCGGCAACTTCCGTTTCCTCGACTCCCACGGGACCGGAAGCTATATCCTCCGATTCTCCCCGCTCTTGCAAACTCTGTGCACCGAGAGAAATCCCCCCCCCCCCCCCCCCCCCCCCCCGTAAACCCAAACTCGGCAAAGCTTCGAAGATTCTCGAGATCGAAGAGACACGAGAGTACAGCATGTGTATAACCTCCTCCTTGGATTGTTTGCTGGATGGTGAATCGCGCTGCATATCCAGGGGATGGTCCAAACGGTTTGTGCACAAACACACCCTCGTTTTTGGCCCCGGGAGAGCCCTCACGCGGCTTGTAATCCCGGCGAACAATGTTCCGCAGACCGCCACCTTTCTCTCTCTCTCTCTCTCTCTCTCTCTCTCTCTCTCTGCCTCTTTCTCTCTTTGTCTCTCTCTGCCTCTTTCTCTCTTTGTCTCTCTCTGCCTCTTTCTCTCTCTGCCTCCCTCTCTGTCTCTCTCTCTTTCTCTCTCTCTCTCTGTCTCTCTCTCTTTGTCTCTCTCTGCCTCTCTGTGTCTCTCTCTGTCTCTCTGTCTCTTTCTCTCTCTGTCTCTCTGTGTCTCTCTCTCTCTGTCTCTCTGTGTCTCTTTCTCTGTCTCTCTGTGTCTCTCTCTCTGTCTGTCTGTCTCTCTCTCTCTCCCCCACCCTCCTTTCTCCATTCTATATACCTCACGTTTCTGGCAACGATCTAGCTTAGAAGCTCGTGAAAAGTTTCTCGCTTCACCCAACGAACACTCTTACGAGCTTTATCCTCGGTTATCACAAACATCAAAAGAGTTTAGCTCACATTGCGCAAGGGCATCCTCACCATGTCTATGTGGACATACATATATACTAAAATCCATCGTCACTTTTCCCTTGGCTCAATTTTCTCCGCTGTAGGTATATATATATATATATGTATATATGTATATAGATCGAGAGACCTCTTGTCCCTAAGACGCGTTCAACGATGATGCTCTCGATCGATTTATCGATTTTGACGCCTCAAAAACACGACGAATTCTCGTTTACACGTGACCTGAACGAATATTCTTTACGATCTTTCATCCATTTCGGTTCACCAGAATTCTCTCGTGGCCATGCTCACGTCGTTTCCTTGTGCCATTTCTCGACCTCTCTCCCTCTCTGCAGCATCCAGAAGTATTTTTTTACTTTCTCTCTCTCTCTCTCTCTTTCTCTCTCTCTCTCTCCTCCCACATCAGCGAGTTTATTCTCTTCAAACTTCCATCTTGAATTTTTTTTTATCTTCTTTTTTAAATCTCAAATTGCCTCTTTCTCATTGTAATTCAATTCAGATCTGATCGCAAAGTATGCAGACGTACTTGAGCAGAGTCTACACGAGCGCATGTAGTCAGAGTCAAGCAGTGGCGGGTCTCCTTTACATATACAATATATATATATATATATATATATATATTGTTTGTAACGAAGTACAAAACATTTTGAAACAAATCTGTTCAACTGACGTAGATCTCACTTGTCTGTTTTTCTATTTCTGTCGCTGTGTGTCGGTGTATTTGCACGTAGTATGTGTAAAAGCAGTGAGAGAGGCGCTCTCTCTCTCTCTCTCTCTCTCTCTCTCACATTGCTGTTGCACTCGCGATTTACCATCAAACTCACTCGCTCTTGTCTCTATTCGTTTGCACATCAACGAAGAAGATGGAAGTTGTGGTTGATGCAATGCAACCCACGTAAATATATATATATATATATATATATATATATATATATATATATATATATATATATATATATATATATGCGTATGTTTATAGTAATATCGTAATATGTACTGCAATCGTGTATGGTGGTACTTGGTGTATTCGCCAGAGGAGAGAGAGAGAGAGAGCGAGAGGCCCACACACAAGAGAGCTCCGCGATGAACCTCGAGCTGAGAGCTGAACACGTTCATATAGCGATTGCAGGCATTGCATAGCCAGCACGCTCGAGTGCAACGAGCTTCACCAGTTCCTCTCCAGTCCCTTTTTCTCCGTGTATATAATACTACATTAGGGTATATATATATCGTATCCATCCAGCGTGTAGTTATCTCATGACGAGTTTGTGTTCGTTTATATGTGTCTGGTACTCGTTCAAGAGAGTCCTAACTGAAATCAATCCAAAGTCACTATCGATCCCTCCGACATTTCTCTCTCTCTCTTTCTTCTGTCTTGTTTCTCCTGCAGCCTCCAACCTTTGCTGTTCGTGAGGCAAGAGAGAGAGAGAGAGAGAGAGAGAGAGAGAGCTTCGTTAGTGAACTATAAGCCCACTCGCCCACGAACCCCAACGCCGATTTCTCTCCGTGATCCTCTCCTCGTTAACTCGCTCTTGGCTTGTGCGCCCTCTTTACTGGCCTGCCTGGTATCATTTCAACTGGCAACTTGGCATCAGCACTTTAACCAACGATCCTATATATATATATATATATATATATATGGCAGGGTCTTTACGATATTCCAATATGACACGAGCCTCAACCTCTCATTGTGGTTATTATAATAATGACAAGTTTGACTCGTTGTAATAACCGAATACGAGTATATATGGGAAAAAACCAAAACGTTAAGATTTTATTTTGGAAAAAAAAAATGAATATACATAAAATTTTTCGTAATTTTGTATATGAAAATTTGACCTTTTTTTTGCGTATGTTTTCTCTTCATATTTTTTTGCTTATTATAAAATTTTTTTGTATAAATTAATTGCAATATTATTATTATGGGTTCGATAATAATAATAATAATCGATCCGCCAATTAAATGACTAATGTGGTTTTATTTTTTTTCTGATTCCAGACGCGCGAGAAGAAACCAAAAAAGGAGAAAAAGAGGGGTCGGGCGATTCCGAAATAAAAGGGCGAGTAAAATCTCGCCCCCTTCTGTAGGATAGAAAAAGTAAGCTCGGGGTAAAAGGTGTTTGGTAAATCACGTGGTACTGATAGACGAGGAGAGTGAGAGGAGGAGAGTTTTAAGGGGTTGAATAATAGTGAGAGAAAAAAAAAAGAGAGTGAGAAAGAAAATTGTGAGCTTAGTGGCGGCGCGCGTTCAATATCAAGATGAAGCTCGAGCGTTGCCGATTTCATTGGCAATTTACGCCGAGTCTATTAAATATCATAATTGTCTGTTTATTTTTACAATTATCGGAAAAATGGCGAACTTTAATGAGCGCAAGTGGTCAAACGTCAGTGGACATTGTTAATCAATTTCATGATCCTGATGTACAACGAATGAATCATTTGGTCGTTGACAAAAATACAGGAAGAGTTTACGTTGGTGCGGTAAATCATTTGTATCAATTTTCACCTGATCTTAATTTAGTGGTTAAATTGGTAACCGGACCCCAGGACGATGCATTATTGTGCTCTACGTTGGATTGTCCTCGTGAAACGGTGAAAAAGCTCGCCGATGATGTTAACAAAGTTTTAGTTATCGATTACACGACAACTAGATTAATATCGTGCGGTAGTTTATTTCAGGGCATTTGCACAGCTCGTAATCTTCACAATATAACCGAAGTTGTGCAAAAAATAAAAGAGCCAGTTGTAGCTAATAACGCGACAGCATCGACATTTGCATTTATCGCTCCTGGACCACCAAATCCACCAGTGTCACAGGTCATGTATGTCGGTGTTACCTTTACCGGTAATTCACCATACAGGGCTGAAGTACCAGCTGTGAGTTCTCGATCACTCGACAAAGACAAAATGCTCAATATCGCCGAATCAGCGGTAACCACGGGAACAAGAATATTCGTTAATTCATTGGCACGTGAACGTTATCCGATTAATTATGTTTATGGATTTAGCAGCGAGGGTTTTAGCTATTTCTTTACGACACAATTGAAAGATACAGCGGTCGCTGCTTATATATCAAAATTAGTTCGCGTGTGCCAAGAGGACAAATATTATTACTCTTATACCGAAGTTCCAATTGAGTGTGAAAACAAGGACAGATCTTATAATCTCGTGCAGGCTGCTTATGTTGGAAAAGCTGGCTCTGTCCTTGCCAGTGACCTTGGCATTACCGCTCAGGATGATGTTTTGTTCGCTGTTTTTGCACAAAGTGTCGCGTCTAACAGCGATCGGCCACTTGATAAATCAGCACTTTGCGTTTATTCGCTCAAAGCGATCAGGCGGAATTTCATGAGGAATATACAGAGATGCTTCAGCGGCGAGGGACAGAGAGGACTTGACTTCATCTCACCGAGTCACAAGTGCATCCCAACGGTAAGTCACGACAATTTTTTTATTTATTTTTTCTTTCGCTTTATCTTTTTTTTTTTCCCCCACCCATCGTTTGGGTACTTTATTCAAAATTATTTTGTGTGATGATCTTGGTATAAATATATATATATGTATGTCGCTCACTCGCTGCTCTCTTACCTGTTGCCATATATATATATATATATATATATATATATGTGGCAACAGGTAAGAGAGCGAGCTGGAAAAACGTGTCAATTTTCCTAGGGAATAATTATGAATTATAATTTAAAAAAAACAGACGATAAATATTCGATTGGCAAATCGATCAACGAGCACAATTATTGAGAAATAATAATTTAAACGAATCATTCCAAATTATTCTCAATGTACAAAAAATTGGCAAAAAGTCACGATAATTTTTTATTTATTTATTTTTTCCCCCCATGGGTTGGGAAATTTATTAAATATTGTTTTGTGTGATAATCTTGGTTATACATATATATATATATAATTTAAAAAAAACAAACTATGAATATTTGATTGGTAAATCGATCAACGATAACAATTATTGAGAAATAATAATTCACAAAATAATAATAATTTAAAGAAACGAATCATTCCAAATTATTCTCAATGTATAGCTACAAAAAATTGGCTATTCTTCTCGAATAATTACTCGTGAAATGACTTTGCTGAAATAATATTAGGAATGTTTTTTTTTTTTTTTTTTTTTTCATATTCTAACGTCCATCCCGTTGAAATTGAGACAAGTCACGAGTCTCATAGACTCATTAGTTTCAGCCACGTATTAGGCGAGTTGGCGATTGAAGGCCGTATGAATTTCTCATATATATATATATATATATATATATATATATATATATATATATATATATATATATATAAGAGATCGATCAAGGATGAACTCCAATATTATCGTGTATATAATCTGCCATGTTCGTATCAATTCGTGATTCCTCTGGACAGTAGAGATGCTTTAGATGCTCTGAATCGAAAGTGGAAAATACGATATATATGCTATATAGGAGTCCTCGTTGCGGAGAAGAACTGATTCATCGGGTGTATATAAGAGACGTTTGAACATTTAGTGAAACTGACTCATACATTTATACATCTCTCGATTTACTCGAGCACCGTCACGATCATTTAGAGATCGTTTTCTCAAGGAAATCCAGCATCTGCGATGTAACCGCATACACGTCCTTGTCCCTCTCTCTTTATTTCTCTCTCTCTCTCTTTATTTATCCCTCTATTTCTTTCTCTCTCTCTTTCTGGCTCCTCTCGTGCATCATAGAAAAGTATAAATCAATTGGCCACGTTTCAAATGCACCGAGAGATATCTCTTTGCTTTACTATATAGTATGTTTGTGCTGCACCTTTTACTTACGCAACAAATAATGAACATCGATTGGGATGAGAAAAGAATCTTCTCCATATATATATATATATATATATATTTATATATTATATACAATATTGAGAGACCCAGAAAATATCATAAAATGGAAAAACGACATCTTATTTTCTTGTCCTTCCGCGTTTTTCTCTCTCTCTCTCGCTTCTCGTTTCTCGTTTTTCCCATCGTCAATTTTTTCAAGAACGTCCATTATAAATCTCGTCTCGCGTGGATGAACCGAAAACGTGTTCGAGTGTTGGATATATGAATATATTCAGGAGACGTTTGAGTGTAGAGCAGACAGCAAAGAGACGAAAGATCGTGAATAAAAGCGGAGAAATGAAAAAAAAAAAAAAGAAAAAAACCAAAAACGAGATGGAAGGAAAATGATTTTTCAAATGTCGAGGGAAAAAAAAAAAAAAACTTGATGCGGTTTGCCAGGCAAAAGTATATCAGAGTGTATGAGATATCAGATATCTGTATGTGTGTATGTGTATTTATAGCGAAGATGGAAGAATTGAGAGCTCGAAGAGTCGATAAGACGCGCGAGAGACTCGTCGAAGAGGAAAAAGAATCGTGAGGGAAACGGGGCAAGTGATGGGGCGTGGTGGTGGCGGTGGGGGGGGGGGGGGAACAAGTGATAAAGATTGTTTATTTGCGAGCTCCCGTCGCTCCCCCTTGATGGCTGTAGACGCAACTCACTATCGTTTACTCTTTTTTTTTTTTCTCGTTCTTTTGTTTTCTCTTCTTTATCTCATATTTTTTTTATTGCATTTCGCGGTCCATTCTCGTGTATATCAATGATAGTTAAAATGTTTGCCGCCAAGACTCCTCGCACTCTTGAGGCCTTCGTACGATTTATATTATTCGGAGCCAGCCCCAAACACAATAATATTAATAATAATACTAATAATAATAATAATAATAATAAAAATTCTTTATATCAGAGATTATACTCGAGAGATTTGTCGCGCTCTTCTGGCCACGGCTCTCAAAATTATTTATTTCACAGCTGTTTTTTTTCTCCCCTCGTTTCTCATCACGTTTATCTCTCGGGCCGACCTTCGATTTTTATACTCATTTATCGAGGGAAAAAAAAAAAAAAAATAATAATAATAGAAAAATTGCCTTCATCCCAGCTAATTTTTCACGTTCCCATGACGATCGAGAGAACAAAGTAGTTCGAAATAGAATATCTATCGCTTGTGAAAGGCACGTGGCGATGAGATAAATATTAAAAAAAAAATCATCATTTCAAATTAAAGTCAAGCAAAATTTGTTTCAATTAATTGATATTTTTATTGACTCAAATTATATGCAGTATAAAAAATATGAAAAAAAAAAAAAAAAGACTGAAAACTTTTTTTTTTTTTAAAGATTTTAATTGCATTGCTATATTTTATTCTCATTGTCTCTCTGATGCTTTTATCTCATTTTGCTCATCCGCACTTGCTGGTACTTTGACTTTTTATATCTCTCCCCTGCTCCCCCTCTCCCTCTCTCTCTCTCTCCCCACCCCTCCCTCTCTCTCGGCTCCATTGATCGACAAAAAAAAAAAAGGAATTGCCTGAAGAATTGCAAGAAATATAAACGTGGAGAGAGAACGCGAAGCGAAACAAAAAAAAAAAAAAAAAAAAAAAAAAATCGGCGGATCGGCATAAAACCGAGCGAGAGAAAATAAACGAGGCGGGGCGCGGGCACGTTCGTCGATTAGTTCCAATTAGCGACGCGTTAGCCTCTCTGTATATATATATCACACGAGGTCTGGTGGATTACCTCGAGAATTTCGGACGTTCGCACCAGATAAAGAGAGAGAGAGAGAGAGAGTGAGGGGGCTGGGGGGGGGGGAGATAAATCGGCTCGTTTTGGGTTATCGCTCGTCACGATAGAATTATTTATAAAACGATTTAACGAGATTATTTTCGTGCCTCCCAGACGAAAATATTTGACCGATTTTCAATATTTTTTTTTTTTTATATAAAAAAATGTTTACAAACATTTCCCGTACCTCGGCAATACGTTGACATGTTTTTACGATTGATATTAAAAATTAAAAAAAAAAAAATTAAAATCAACCCAAACGAGCAAATGATACACGCGATAAAAATAAAAAATTCACGCGTAGCAACGATTTTTTTTTTTTTTTTTCGAGCTCCGAACAAATTTACGTTTGCCCTTTATCGAACCTTTTAATTTGTTTATACGATCATTAAGTATCGTCGGTTGTGCATTTAACGTTTTTTCCTCTCTTTTACTCTCCGCATTTGTTTTTTTTTTTTTTTTTTTTATCGTTTTTCTATTTATTTCTCTTTTACTGGAGAACCGTTTAATCTATTTTCCGATAGCAGTTTATGCAGATTATTCGGTAATTCGTACTGCTTTATGTATATATATATATCTCCCTCTCCCTCATTATATATATATATATATATATATATATATATATATATATAGTGAGGGAGAGGGAGAGAGAGAGCGATCTCTGCGGCAAATTAGGATTTTAAAATCGACAAGATCTCTCGAAGACGGCTCTCGACGAATATAAATCGCGAGACGTTTCGAGGATTGGCTATAAACGATGAAAGAGCCCCCAAGATGTATAGTACTGGAGAAAAAGAAAGAGAGAGAGAGAGAGTCTCGACGCTTTGACGCAAGTTACTTAAGCCTCCCGGCTTTCGACGTTTGAATTTGTTTATCCGCGACTCTCTCTCTCTCTCTCTCTCTCTACCTCATCTTGAATGGAAAGACCGCGAATTGAGTTTTCCCAGCTCTATCGTCGAAGCAAAAAAATAAAAATAAAAACAGCTCAGCAAGTCCTTTCATATAGATATATTTTTACTTCAATATAACTCGCTCAATATTTAGCCATTTTTATAGTTTTTTTTTTTGCAACGAGGTGCACAGAGATCGTGAAAATTCGACGATTTTTTTTATCATTATTTATTTCATCGTTTTTTTGAGTATTTACGAATTATTGGATTCGCAAACTTGAGAAGATTCGCGTTTTCTATGCTAATTGATGATTATTTTTGTTCTTTTTTTTTTTTTTCTTCTCTCAGTCGCTCACTCTCTTATCTGTATATTAAATTTATAAATATCACAATCTCACATTCTCCTTCGAACCCACGCACGAAGCAAACATCAAACATCCCTGACCGGATATGTGCAATTTATTTTCGCTTCTCGGGTATCGACACGGGATGCGAGATTTTTTTTTTTTTTTTTTTTTTTTTTTTAGTTTCTTCTTTTGCTTTCACGTCATATTATTCTTGTCGGCAGGATGCACACTTTGGGGTTATCAGCGTTCTATCATATATATATATATATATATATATATATATATATATATATATATATATATAAGACTGCGAATCACTCTCTCATTATTATATTTGTCCAGTTTATTGTTCGAATGAGTGAAAATTGTAAATTTTAATTTTGTGGCAACCTCGAGTTTGTTAACTATTTTATTTTGTTTTTAAATTCTTTTCCATCTTTACGAGCTCAAATGAGTTTTTTTTAGTGCCTCGATATCTCTTTATGTTCTATATATATATATATGTATATGTGTTTTCGTTTTTTATGTACCCTCGTTGGATTTTTGGGTTCAGAGCACAAAACTACTTGAAATTTTATCGCTTGCGAGACATAAAGGGTTAGCGAGCAGAGACACTAAAAAGGGGATAATACGCACACACACATATATATATGTGTGTTTGTTTTTATATATATATATATATATATAAAGAGAAGAGATTGGAGGGGATGCGCGTGCGTTTCACCTGATCGCATTTATCTCTCTCGGTTTATCGACGTTTACAATTCGCGTATGTATACATGCCCGAAGGTGTAACGATCGCCTGGTTATTCCTCTCGTTCCTCTGTCTATACCATCGCCCTTTTGCTATTTCCCATCCTTTCTTCGCTTTCTACTTGTCGGTACTTTGCCTCGCAGTATTTCCCTACGAAAATCCTTAAATTTCTAACTCGGTCCAATCATCCTTGATGCTCGCCTGAGAGAGACGAGCACACGTAAGTTATAAGTAGATATATGGAGCTTGTTGAGGACCCTTTCAGGTGGATTAAAATGAGAGAGAGAGGGAGAGAGAATCTACATTTCGTTACGGTACACAGGGCAACTGCTTGGATTCCTGATCGCTATTTCAATGAATGGCAAATGGCAACTACAGATCGCTCACTCCTCCACTTCCACAGAGACGTACTCGACTAGTTTCTATATGAGAGCTCTCTCTCTCTCTTTCTCTCTCTCTCTCTCTCTCTCTCTCTCTCTCTCTCTCTCTCTCTCTCTCTCTCTCTTCTCGCCTGCATCGCAAACTACACAATGTTCAAAGTTACAATTCCTACGATATACTACAGCAACAAGCTGCATAATAGCTGGAAATTTTCCATCAGGGCTTCCCTTTCATTGATAAATTGCAGAGAACAGAGTTTGCCAACTGTGTAAAACGTGTGGAACGAGATATATTAGCAATGAAAAGTTTAGAAATCATGAGAGTTGAAAAAGCGTAATTGATACAATTAATCTTGAATAGATCAAAAAAAAAAAATCCCCTCTCTTCGCTTACATACAAACAATTAATTTTAGCCTGGCAAAAAACACTTGATAAAAAATAAACTTTGATCTTGCTGCTGTTACAACAGCATACAAGATTCCTCGCTATATATATAGAGAGAGGGAGAGAGAGAGAGATAGAGAGAGAGAGAAAATAAAATGGATGGCTTACTGGAATATCTTCTCGAATACGTATAGAAAGAGATTTTGGGCTTTGACTTCAATTTTCCAAGTTCAATCGTCTCTTTTTTTCGAAATGGAGTTTGTGAATACAACCAAGAGTATAAAGGCAAGTGGCTCAGAATGGGGAGAGGAGAGGGTAAAGAAATACCTGAGAAAATGGAACAGAGCACGTATGGAATTATATATATATATATATATATATATATATATAGTTTTATATGGACTATAGAGTGGGTGGCGAATGCATCGACTGCTGTTGCTGTTTCTACTGCGATATGATGGTACAAGGTCCGAGAGTTGAGTTTAAAGCGATGTCACAAAGCATAGCAATCATCGCTGCACACTTTTATATATATATATATATATATATATATATATATATATATATATATATATATATATATATATAGGTATTTGTGTGGTACAACGTGTGCAGCACCTCATTTCGTGTGTAGTTGCACTGGGCTCTTTTCACTACGTGGCGATTGTTTGCACGCCTCGTGTTCAATTCTTCGTTTCTACAAAGGATATCACGGAGGTGAGAGAAAGAGAGAGAGAGAGAGAGAGAAAGAGGTAAAAAAAAAAGACAACGGAACGTATGTGCGACCGAGATGAAAAAAAAAGGAACGATGAAAAAGAAATCTACCGAGTGACCGCCAGTAGAGTTGGATAGTTATAGACCGGGCTAAAGGAAAATAGCGATACGAAGAGAGAAAGAGTTAGAGCGAGAGAGAGAGAGAGAGAGAGAGAGAGAGAGAGAGAGAGAGAGAGAATGGAGAACGCAGAGTGGCAGGATCAAATGGAAGCTATATGGGAAGTAGTGAAAGAGAATGGTGGAAATACGAGCAAGTAGAATAGCCAGAGAGCAACGGAGAGCCGGAACTACAGAAGAAGAAAAAAAAATAAGTGTGGGAAGTAAAAAAAAGGAGAAAGAATAAGAATGCTAGGGAAAATAAGGGTAAAAAAGAAAGGGATGAAAATGGTTTCGCGGTCTCTCGCTCGCGCGCGCGTCACGTTTGAGGAAAAAGCCATTCGCGCAAATTGGATGGCCCTGCGCTCGCTCTACCTCTTTACCTCTCTTTCTATTTCTCTCTCTCTCTCTTTTGAACACACACACATTATGAGGGGAACCGCGAAAACCCCAACAGTAGCCCACACACGCACACACACACACAAACGTTTCGAGACTGAACCGTGCAATTAAAAAGTTTCGAATGGAAAAAAAAAGAAGGTCGAAGCGGACACGAGAGCCATCTCCGAAGCCACAGCAGGTGCCCAAGAGGATCGCGTTAAAATCCGAGGAAAGCTGGAGAGCGAGGGAGAAAAAAAAACGAGACGAAGGAGCCCGAGAAACGACGGTGGAATTGTTCCATGAACATTTGTGAGTTTGAGATTGGCGTGCGAGAGAGAAAAGGAGAAATAATAATAATAAGATTGAAGAAAGGAGAAAAAAAGAGAGAGAGGGAGGGAGAAAAATCAGTAAATCTTTCGTAGAGTTTCTCTCGTCGAGTTTCGAGCATTTTTAATTGCCGTTTTTTTTTTTTCCTTTTTTTTTATATTCTCATTCTTATAATCTTAGCGACGATTATTTGCCTTCTCGAGGCTGCCTTTAGGATCAATTTCAATTTTTATCGAACTCTCGT
>OY769905.1:4274704-4287204 GCA_963669185.1 Dyspetes luteomarginatus
GCTCTTTGTATACGCAATAAAAATTGTAAGACTTTGCAGACTCGTAGAATCGTATTGGTAAAATCTTTTGACACGATTTCTTTTTTTTTTTTTTTAATTTTTTTATTCCCGAAGTTTGTAAGTTTTAATATCTATGCAGGCAATTTTATTTTTATAGCTGTTACGGAACTGACCTTTCTCTCTATTTTGCGCTATTAGGATTTTCTTGTTGGTTGAAATTTAAATCCCATTTGGATTATTCACGAGTAAATCTCGATTATCCGGGGTCTCGATAATTATTCAAGCTCAATTATTCAATTGTCGGAAATTGCAGGTGGTGAAATTCTCTTCGAGCACCAATCTCTTTCTGTTTTATTTCTCGATAATTTCTTTTTATCTCTCTCAATTGTCCCACTCAAGTTCTCGAAATGAGCTCACAGGTGCAAAAAAAAAAAAAAATTTAAATAAAAAAAAAAGAGCAATCGTTCCGACTCAATCGACGAGAATATTTTAACCATTAAATCGTATTTCTCTCATCCAATTTTTACTTCAATTAATGTCGCGTCCATTTTTGTCACAAAAAAAAAAAAAGAAATTAGCGATAGCGACGAAATGATCAGACGGGTTAACACAACCCGTCCCTCGAGGTAATAACATTAACAAATGTTATTACCTCGAGGGACGTCCTTTCAATTGCAATTTTCCTGTATTTATTTACATCCTAATAATTCGAAATCAAAAATGATTCTCGCTCATACGCAACATTTTCGAACGAAATGCACCGCCCATGGGCATATCACACATAAATACATATATACATATATATATATGCTTTTAATAAATAAAACGGACTATATATATAAATGCGGTCCAGGCGCCTGCATGAGAGAATTGATCGAAAAATAAAAATTAAAAAGTTCGTATCCGATAAAGTCTCTCGTGTATTTCCCCCCACCCCAAAACTGTTTTAATTATTAATATGAAGTTTTTCGCGTTGACGCAGAATCCAAAGAGAGAGAAAGCTCCGATCGCGATCGCGAGAGATGCGTCAACGAAATGGAAAAAAAAAAAAAAAAAAATGCATATCACGATTTCATTTGTCCGCGTCGTTGAATACCAGCGAATTTATCGGACCCTCTGGCGTGTACAATGTGATGTGGAATAAAAAAAAAAAAAAAAAAAAAAAAAAGGCTACATCACTGTATCTCGTATATATATGTGAAAATTTTGTTCGCTCTAATTATTATTGCGTGTGAGTGTTTATATATAGAATATTGACGAATATTTCGTAAAATTTATCGAGAGTCTCTCGTGGCTTGTTGTATCATATATATATATATATATATATATATATATATATATATATATATATATATATATATAATATAATATAATATAATCGATCGACGAATTTTCATCTGGGGACGAGTTTGATCATACATCGAGAGAGGCGCACGAGAAATATGTGTCGACGTTTGGGTTCGAACGAAAGTCTGTATGGCCGTGGGGGGGGGGGGGGGGGGGGGGTGAACAAGACCACCCGGTACGTAGTACGAACGTCCAGAAAATAAGAGAGGTAGAGCGAGAGAGAGAGAGAAAGAGAGAGAGAGAGAGAAATTATCTCGCCGAAGAGAGCGATGATGATAATTCGAAGCGAAGGTACTCGATTGAACGCAACAGGCCAGAAATATTGTGAAACAGATAGACGCCGATGGGCGATTGTGCCTGCCAAGCGCGAGAGTGAGACGAGAATCGAAAGGGACGTGAGAATGAGAGAAAGAGGGAGAGAGTGATAAAGCAAGAGAGAGAGAGAGAAAGATAGAGAGAGAGAAAAAGGAAAAATAGTAGTGATGAGAGAGCTCTCCGGGGCATCGATGCAAGGGGATCTCTCTCGTTTCGAAGAGAGATGGATCTCCGAATGGAAGGGCCCCTGGACCTTCAATCCCTATTCCCTTGGCTTAGGTTAGGGTGAACGAGCGAGGATAAAGCTCTTTTCGAAAACCTTGCTGGGATGAACGAAAGCGCCCTTCCCCCCCCCCCCCCCCCCCCCCCCCACTCCTCTTGTCCAAAGAGGACTAAATTATACGAGAGGCGCTCGCATATATATATATATATATATATATATATATATATATATATATATATATATATATATAACGAGAATTTGCTACGAGAAAGTTCACCCCCACACACACACACACACACACACACACGCACAAAATCTCCCTTGTTGGGGCTGGCAAAAGTTGGGAAAGTACCAACGATCGGAATCGACGATAACGAACTATCTATATATATATATATAAATCGAAGAGGGTATATATATATATAACCCTCTTCGATTTTTTTTAGTTGCCCTTTTCGTAGGAAAACTAATGAAAAAAATTAAAAACATATATTGCCACAAAGTTGAAGAATTTATTATTCAATAAATAAATAGATAAAATAGAGTAAATATTATTATACACAAAAGTATAACAAAAGTTTTAAAATTGATTAGAAATTTTGAAACTTTACATGGCAATTTAACCCGAGCTGAAATGTCGAACTCGAAATTATTTACTAAGAACGTATATATATTTTATTATAAATTTCAATAGATATTATTTTAAATATATGTCATATTTTTATAATATTCACACAATGAATATTCTGAATTATATTGAATAAATTATTATTTTTTCAATATAATAAATTTAATTGTTAAATTAATATATTTAAATTATATATAGGAAAAAGTTTTTATGATTGAAATCATATTGTCTGGCTTCGTGTGTTGTTTTCCATGCTTTGGAATATCAACGATAAATACTGGTATTCTCGCAAAAGCTCTACTAATTCTCGGGCTTCGTTTGCTTGTTCGGCCATACATTCGTGTACGATAGAGGGATGGGAATGGGGGTGGGGGTGGGGGCAACGCTATGTAATCAAGGACCGATTTTACTTCGAGCTTTCTAATCAGTCCTGGGCTAGACTGCCGTACAGGATCGAGCTATATATTATTATATAATATATGTATGCGTCTGTCAGGAAGAGAGTGCACACACACACATATATATATATGCATGCATGCATGTGTGTGTGTGAGAGCTATAGATCCTCTCACAGTTTCGTCGATTCGCGAGAGCGTTTTCACTCGTTCATTCACTTCGTATTTATCGTGTTTAATCGCAAATTCTGGGTGCTGTTCCAGCCTCGGGTAACTTTAGCAAACCCTGAAAATTCAACGCTCGTGATGACCACGAAACGTGTGTCCCTATATAATTTGTGCAAGAGTCTATATATATATATATATATATATATATATATCCACGTATGAGTTTGTAGTACGAGTGAGCGAGCGAATAAACCGGATGTTAAACTCGCTCGAATAAACCAGCAGACTCCGGCTAGCATTTCCGTTTTCCTTCTCTTCCCCCCTCTTCGCTTCTCCTCTTCTAGCTCTCACCCCCGACTACATATATATATGCTAAATAAATAATAGCTTCGAGTCTAATACGTATCTGAGCTTTATATTTATTTTTATTTTTTTCAAAATAAAACGCGAATTGTAATTTTGAAATTATGAATATTTAATAAATTTATAATTTACAATTTTTTTTATATTAAATTATGCAAAAATTCGCGACGTTTTGCGAGTTTGGAAAATAATTATTTTTTGATCTCTCGTGAGTTTCCTCGGTAAAGTTAGACTGAGGGAGGTAATAATTCACTTTGGAAATAATCGAAATGAAAGAGGATAGAAAAATAAAAAATAAACAACTCACTCGTAATTTCCTGTTTGACAATTCATCGAATTTATTTTATCTATTCTCGACAATCTTTGCCCACCTGTCCGTGTTCTCTTGGTGTTGAGGGGAAAAAAAATTTGTTATTACCCTTGAAATGTACGAATGATGCGAGAGGAAAAAAATGCATGAAGCAGTCATTTTCAATATAAATCTTTTCCATTTCCGATATTCTCGGTGAAATCCAAAGGCAATGCGATAAAAAATTTAATAAAAAAAATAAATAAAATACACTCGATTATAATGCCAGGAGAAAGGAAAAAGAGGACAAGTTTGACACACCAGGAAAATTCGTCGTGAAAATATGTATATAAATTTGGGATGAATTTTTTTTTTCCCTCCCTTTGAGCGAAAAAGGGACGAAAAGGAGACAACTCTCGCTTGGAGGTTTTTCTTTTTTTTTTCCCTCGAATGAATTCGAGCCAAAGAAGATTGTTATGGGCGTTCCGACGTTGAATCTTTTCGATGTATAGAAAACGAATTTTGCACATACGAGATCGTCATTTTTTGTCGTGATAAAAATCCCCTATAATTCACCCTCAAATATATTCGAGGCTCTCTCTCTCTCCTCTCGTATATTCCACAACATTTTTCCATTCATAAAAATACATTTTCCAGCATGGAAATAATTTTTTTTTTACCCCATTATTGACATTTTTTTCGTATCAATCAAATGGCTATTATTATTGGCTATTTATCCTATCAGAAAATATTTTCTGATAGGAAAAAGACTCGAAAAATCTTATTTGTCCTTTAGGATTTTTTTTTTAATCTACCCGCGAAATACAGTAGGCCACTTTATTGTGGATGAGTAAACGTGAGACATATGTTAATAAAAAGACATAAAATTTGTACAATAAAACATTAAGGAGCTTGTAGCTGATACAACAGCTAATGAAATTTGTCGTGATTTTATGTTGCTGCATAAAATCCTCGAGGCTCAAGTTTATTGGCCATTTATCCACGTGTAATGGCACTTCGGAGTATCTCTGTAAGATATCGAAGCAAACGATCGCATCATTTGTTGAAAAAAGTCATAAATAATACTTTTAAATGTCAAACTAAACGTTTCAATTTATCAAACTAGAGTTAAAATAAAATATTTTGAAAACAAAAAAAAAAACGAAAAGTATGAAAAATATGTATAATTTATTTGGTTTATCTCAATAAATTCAATATTCATGCGGTATTGGCAAAACATGAGAAAAGTATATTTTTTAATTTTAATTTCATTATTCGTTAATATTTTTTAATATCAGTGATACTTTCGAGAGTGATGAAGATCCAGATGAGCTTGTGCGGTGATAATGACGAAAGGCGAGCTAGCTGTACATTCGTAAAGTACCTATAGCACAAAACCGTATACATTATATACTAGATCTACCACACGCACAGCTATATATATGTGTGTGTGTGTGTATATATATATATATGGTATGTACGGCATACAAAACATAGTATATCTCGATCCAATATCCTATCAAGGCGCGAGAGGTACCTTTGTTATTTCGTTCCTTTGATCCGACATTTCGTGCTCTCTACGGCTGTCCGCGAGTTGGCTCAATTTTTTTGTTCCGTTCTTCTTTCTCCATCTCACACCAGCTGACCAGTTTTCTATCGGTCCGAGTCTTTTACCGTTTCTCTCGCACCAGCGCCGATATACGGGTGTGAGGGTGCCGAAAAAAAAAAAAAAAAGCAAAACAAAAAAGAGAAAATGAAATGAAATGAGAGAGTAGGATAAGGTCAGGAAAGGGGAAGTTATATATTGGTCGAAAAAAGTTCTCTCGGTTCAGAATTCGCGCATGCTTTGACCACTCTGACGCTCCTCATATTTTTTCAGCCTGTGCGTGTATATATATATATATATACATATATATGTCTTCGTGTGTGTGTGTGCACTCTGTAGTGTATGTAAAAAAAAAAAATAGTAATGGTAAATAGCAGTGTGGAGATCGAAGAGTTTTCCAGTTGGTCCATTATCGTTCTCTGTGTGTGCACAAAATCCTTTGACGACGGCAACTGAGAAAAAAAAAGATCCAGGGCTCGCTCTGAACGAATGAAAGTCGCGTAATCATAACTGGCTACTGAAACGAATTGATACGGAATTTTTTTTTATCTAGTTTTTTATTTCTCTCTCCCTCTTTCCCTCCTTCTCCCTATCTCTTTTTCTCTTTCTCTCTCTATCTCTTTGTCTCTCTCTCTCTCTCTCATTCACACATACAGTCTGTCGTGTAGTTCGTTATCTTTTTTCTCTATTTATTTGATTTTCACTTCAACGGGCTAGACAGACCGTAAAAGAGACTGATTGAATGTACGCTCTACTCGCTGTGTGTAATTGAAACTCTGAACTGATGTGTCATGCTCCTCTGTGCAGCCACAATGCGCCCTCTTTTATTTGTATTTTCCATTTTTTTTTTTTTTTTTTTTCCTTTTTTTTTCGATCTTTTGTGCCCATTTCTTCCCTTTCACTTTTGTCTCTTTTAGCATGACACACGCGGGCATGCCGCCCGCTACTTTTCCTGGTCGAACACACGATAATAATCGCATAGAGTCGCACACGATTTACTTGCCGTAGAACAAAAGCGAAATCTCGCAAAGCGTGTGGAATATAATTGTGCGAAAAACTGTAAAGATTACTCGTAAGATTAATATTCAGAATAATATTGTCTACTGTAGGAGCAGTAAAAAAAAAATTAAAAAAAAATTCTCTAGCATTGATAAAGTTTTCATCTTATTTCAAAAGTACATATATAATTTTTTTTCACCTTTTGTGAAAAGAAAGTCAATTGCATTCGACTTGAAAATATTTTAAATCGTAAAATAATTTTTCTTAGCAAGTTTTTTTTTTTTTTCATTGATGACTCGTAAGATTAATATTCAGAATAATATTGTTTACTGCAGGAGCAGTAAAAAAATAAAAATAAAAAAAATTCTCTAGCATTGATAAAGTTTTCATCTTATTTCAAAAGTACATATATAATTTTTTTTCACTTTTTGTGAAAAGAAAGTCAATTGCATTCGACTTGAAAATATTTTAAATCGCAAAATAATTTTTCTTAGCAAGTTTTTTTTTTTCCATTGATGACTCGTAAGATTAATATTCAGAATAATATTGTCTACTGTAGGAGCAGTAAAAAAAAAATTAAAAAAAAATTCTCAAGCATTGACATAAAGTTTTCATCTTATTTCAAAAGTTTTTACATATATAACATTTTTTTGCCTTTTGTGATAAGAAAGTCAATTGCATTCGACTTGAAAATATTTTAAATTGTAAAATAATTTTTCTTAGTGTTTTTTTTTTTTTTCATTGATGACTCGTAAGATTAATATTCAGAATAATGTTGTCTACTGTAGGAGCAGTAAAAAAAATTAAAAAAAAAAAAATTCTCTAGCATTGCCATAAAGTTTTCATCTTATTTCAAAAGTTTTTACATATATAACATTTTTTTGCCTTTTGTGATAAGAAAGTCAATTACATTCGACTTGAAAACATTTTAAATCGTAAAATAATTTTTCTTAGCGTGTTTTTTTTTTCATTTGTCAATTTTTGCCTCTCCATTCGAACAATAAAATTGCAGGTATGAAGAGCTGCGAGGAATTTCCGGCTTTGTTACGAAATCACGTTGAAAATCTCAGAATCCTCTCACTCTCGCTTTAATTCCATTTTTTTTTCTTTCTCGTTTTTTTTTTCCTTCTCGTTGCTTTTTTTTCTTTCTCGTTGTTTTTTTTTCTTTCTCCCAGTAGCCATACAAAACTGCTACTATTCCTTGTCCCTCTTCTTATCTCATTGCCTTTCCGCTTCTCGGCTTCACCTGCTACCTCTCTCTTTCATACACACACACACACACACACACACACACACACACACACACGAGTCGAGAGATGCGGAAAATCTTCGTGCACCAGGTGCAAGTATTTTATCTCTCATCCACAGCTCTCAGACAATGCCACAGAATGTTCTTTCTCGCCTATAGAAAGCGAAGAAGCATCGAAAAATCTCTAGAGTTTCACGTTTGCAAATGTCTGGGTTCCCTGTGGCGGGGCATTACCGTGAGACGTTCTAACCCTTTCGCTTTCATTTTCCAACCAACCAACGAAAATAGAGAGAGAGAGAGAGAGAGAAAACTGAGTCATTCAGTCTTGTCAACTCAACTCTCGAAATGTTACTACTAAAAAAAAAATCATTAATAATGTCTTATCATAAAAATGATGGGACGATTTTATGTTTTTCTGTAATATTAAACGACAGAGTACGTAACATCCACAGTGATAATAAGAGACGAGCACATTTAGATTAAATTACTGTAATAATCCAGCGATGATTTTTTAATTCCTCGTTCTTATGCAAGTTGCAAAAAACTATGATAAAAATATTCTTGCTAACATCCGGAAATGAGCTTTTCTTCAAGTCGTTTCGTCCCTGGCAAGCCTTCCATTAATAATGCAGGCTTGATATACATTTTTTTTTTAATTTTTATTTTATTACCTCCATTTCTTACTTGGCACACTTTTTCGCTCTCTGGCACTCGCCATTTTCTCGAGCCCTTTCATATTGTATTACTAATTTGCCGTTTCTTATTCTCGCTTCGAGTCATATATATATATATATATTTTTTTTTTACCCCAGACCCGAGCATAAAGGTGTATGTAAGGCTTACTCGGATTGAGACAAAAATTGCGAAAGAGAAGCAAAGAAAAACAATTTTGTTACGTCATCATATCGCTACTTCGTGGCAAAGGCAACTTAAGAATAGCTCGCAACACTTTGTGCTTTATAAATGCCACAATATACATTCATTTACCTTGATGTTTATGTCTATAGACAGAGACGCATGTATAATAATGCCCGTGCAATGGCACGCCAGCTCTGACAAATTACAGCAAAAAGATATTTAATTTTATCGCCACCGCGGATTCGCGCCTATAATATTTCCACTTTTCTCACTGGTAACAAAAAACGTGTGCTGTGCCGACATTAAGCTACTCTGGCGAATCAACGTTACCTTTTTTTTTTTCTACCGCTAAAACTATCATATGCTCTCTTTCTTTTTTTTCCATTTTTTTTTGTGCTCGTTTTTGCCTTTGCAAACTTTTTTTTTTTCCATTCTCACAAATAAGTTTTGTATGTTGAGCATTCGGAGCTCTGTAGAGTGCGTGCGAGAGTCTCTCTCGTCGCGCTTGTCAGACATATGCAGGTAAAAAAAAACCCCCCAAAAAAAAAAGGAAAAAAATAGAAACAAAACACGGTTAGATTTTTTTTTTTTTTTTTTGTAGCCCACAAAAGTACTCAATGGTGTGTGCGTTAGTCAGAGCTCTCCGCGTGGTGCGTACGAGCTCGGAGATTTATTAGCCCCGTATTATTTATCACTCAGTCCACAACCCCCTCCCCCTGCACTCCGGACGGTAAGTGACCCGTCCGTTTGCATGTAGAGAGTTATATAGCGTGATTGGACTACGCGTGTCGCTAAAGATATTAACACACTCTGTATATCTGTATATATATATATATATATATAGATATATTTTATGTATATATTTTTATGTATATGCATTTGTACGATGGGTGGTGAGAGACTATTTTTTTTTTTAAACATTTTCACACTCTCTTTAATTTACGGTGCACTCGTGATTTTCGCGATCCCGTAAAATATAGAGTGCATTCTATGTACTTTTTTATATGTGTATATATATGTATATAAAGGGCACACAGAGAGGACTCTATTCTTTTTTCCTTGGCATGAGGATAGACAGAGGGAAAAGATCGATTTACCTCACGTTCATGGTTACCCCTGTCGACGGTTTGTAACGCACACGCGACACCCCTATTTCTATATTACTATATCGCAACTTTTTCCTGCAGACTTGTAACTCTGTAGCGCAAAACTTTGCGTTCGCAGGCTGCACGCTGGGGTGTTCTGGCCCACACTGAAAAGGTGCGAGCAATACTCTGTAGAAAAGTTGAATTGTAAAAAAAAAAAAGTATAATAAAAATAATAAAAACAGCGAGAGGCAAGATATATGAGAAAAGTATCGTGAAGGGAAAAAGTATCAAAGTCGATTCATGCAAAAGTCGAGCTTTGCTTGTGCATATATATATATATATATAGTCGTATCTTCTACTGAATATGGCAATGGTAGTATATATTTTTTCATCGACGAAACAGCCAACGACTCAAAACTTGAAAAATATACATTTCATTTCCGCAAGATGGAATGCAAAAAAAATTTACAAGAGTTTATATATATATATATATTTGTAGCGATATTTTATCGAAAGTTACGAGAATATAAACATGAATCTTTTTTTCCCCATGCAATATCTTTATCTGATGGGAAAATAATAATGATTGAAAAACTATTTAATTAGTATAATAATTATTCTTTGATAAATAACTTTTATTAATTTGAAAAAATTATTCAAAAATTGTATTAGTAAAATTATCTCGAATTCTTTATCCTAATCGAATGCTGCCAATTTTCATTTAAAAAAAAATCAAGTTTTTCTCGTACATTTGTGCAAAATTGGTGAAATCAGCCAATGCATACAATTACCCCAAACGTATACAAACAAGAATCGAGCACAACAAGCTGCCTAGCAATTGCCATCCTCATCCTCCTCATCCTCCTTGTATAAATCTTTCCCCGGTATGATCAATAACTTTTATTAATTTGAAAAAATTATTCAAAAATTGTATTAGTAAAATTATCTCGAATTCTTTATCCTAATTGAATGCTGCCAATTTTCATTAAAAAAAAAAAATCAAGTTTTTCTCGTACATTTGTGCAAAATTGGTGAAATCAGCCAATGCATACAATTACCCCAAACGTATACAAACAAGAATCGAGCACAACAAGCTGCCTGGCAATTGCCATCCTCATCCTCCTCATCCTCCTTGTATAAATCTTTCACACATACATGCCCGTGTATATCGGGGTCGCGGGGCGGAGTGGGGGGAGGGGGCGGAAGAGTTGGAGGAGGTGGTCTATGGATGCGAAGCCGATAGAGTGCAAAGGGCAAAAGCGTGTTACACGATAGAGGTAACACAGAGGTCGGAGACCTCGTATAGTGATATAGGACGAAAGTGAGTGAGGCTCGCAAAGCTAGCAAGTTACCTGCACGTACACACGTATGCATATATATATCTATCTATCTATCCATCTATATATATATATATATATGCATACAAACATACGAGCATATACATACGAAACAGCGATCGTTCGAGAGAGCAGCAACGACGGCGGGCTAGCGCCAATGTGCCGCTGGTTCTGGTGCATAGATAGGAGAAGAGAGAGAGAGAGAGAGAGAGAGAGAGAGAGAGAGTGAGGGAGAGATGAAGTGGAGAGACGAGAGGCAGTAGCAACAGCAGCCGGCAATTACTAGCTGGAATGTCTGGGAACGCGTGGGACTCGATCTTGAAGGCCCCGACCACGACAAAGTCCCTCCTCCCTCCCCCTTGGTCTTCTCTCTCCCTCATTCTCGATCCTCTGTCTTTACCATCTCACCCGCACCCTTGCTATCCTCCACCTTCCCCCCCCGAAACTCCCCCTCCTCTGTCCCTCCATCGGTGTCAGTCTCTCGTTGAGCAGCCACAGCATCAACCATACACACACACTCACACATTATATATATATACATATATATATATATATATACATCGCAGTCCTCTCTCGTTGTCAGGGACACGGATGGGGGAGGGTACATTATGTACATACATCTATCCACGGAATTACGTTGAGGACACGTATATCGTACATCGGGTATACACTGAGAGTAACTTGTACCTCGGAGGGCTTCGTAGTGCAACGTGCAGGTGTGGGAGACGAACAGGGGTGTGGGGGGGAAGAGGTCTTATCAACCCTCTCACTCGTTGTAGTCTCGTTCGACAAGAGAAAAGTTGGAAGAGAAGAGATGTGAGCAATGATATATAACTCATTCATATTTTATATATATGTATGTAATATATGTATATAATATATGAATGAGTCATGATATAAATAGCTATGATATATATATAGATATCTATGCTTACTTTTTGTTATTGTTGGTTTGCACAGACGTTTGCCCACTCTCATTTTCTTCCCATATCTTTTAGCGAACGTGGTGAGAGTCACTATTTTTCGTTCCTCTTTCTCTCCGGTGTGTATCTTTTTCATGCTATACTTTTAGTTTTCATATTTCATACGGGAAAATAGAGAGAGGGAGAGAGAGAGAGAGAGAAAAGTCTCCGAGTCTCTCACTTTCCACTCTCCATCATCCGAAAGAGCGAACAGCTTTTCTCTCGGTCCATCTGTAGCAAACTTTTATTATCATCTCCCGATACTGGCCGTTATGGATCTTCCTCTTCTTCTTACTCTCGTTATATTCTTGCTCGATGGATTTTGCCTCGACGTGTTATCTGCTCGTTCGGTTAACTTGCCAACGTGCGTGCGTGCGGATGAGATGAACGGAGCAGAAAAATTCAAACAATTCGTCAGTCAGACAGAACTCATTGGGACTACAATACTGTACTCGTTCTCTGTCTCTTGGATTAACGATGAGGGTCACCGGTGGAGGGGAGGAGGAGGTTCATTCAGTATTTCACTGTCTCAATTTTCTTTTTTCTTTTTTCTTTTTCTTAACCATCGTTAGCTCCTCTAATCTCGTCTGGGGCAGAGATATAGACCATTGAGTTGATGGAATAAAATTTATATATATATATATATATATATATGGCTTTAGTCTTATAATAG
>OY769905.1:4292204-4369704 GCA_963669185.1 Dyspetes luteomarginatus
ATGTACAATCTTCTATGTATATCTATATATATACACAATAACTTCTATATCTATGTAGAATCTTCTGTGTATATCTATATATATATACACAATAACTGTGTATATCTATATAGAATCCTCTATAGCTATATAAAACCTTCTGTATCGATACAAAATTCTCTATATCTGCTTATCTCGATATCTCTATATCAACTTTCTACATCTATATCAAAGTCCCAACGTCAATACTAAATCAGTATAAGCCAAGAGTTTCAGCTTTTCTCTCCTCACCAAATAAATGTTCGTCTCTCTCTCGCGATCTTTTCACCAGAGATTGTTATCTCGATCGATTGATCGACGACATAATTTACCGAGGGCGTCGAGGCAAGAAGGAGGCGTCGCCACGATGCTGTTTGTGTGTGTTTGAGTGCCGTTCATTCTTGCTCTCCTTGCTCTCATCAGACCTCGTAACTGCCTCATTAACATATGAATCGTCCAAGACTATTTCTCTCTCTCTCTCTTTCTCTCTCTCCCTCTTTTTTTTTCTCTCTCTCTCTCTCTCTCTCTCTCGTTCTCTCTTCGGGCTTTTGTCAATCCCTCGACTCTTTATCTCACTCTCTCGGACTGCCCCGGAGGCTTCGATGTTTAATCCTATTTACTCTCACCGAGTTTCTATTACACGCTCGTTTGTAAATTTTCTCCTCTCGTTTCTCATCATCGTCGCTCTCTCTCTCTCTCTCTCTCTCTCTATTTCGTTATACGGCACGCTTCGTGCTATTTGACAAAGCTTTTCCTCTCTGGCATTGTGAATGTGAATGAAGAGGGAGAAAAAAAAATGAATCGAGAAACACGAGAGAATGGGAAAAAAAAAAAGGGAAGGACGGACATTATTTTCATTGAAATTTCCTCGTCGTCTCGCTGTAAAAATTTTCGTAAAAAGGAATTTGAAATGAGGAATATTTGATGTTTTTTTTTGAACTTTTGTCCGATTATGAACTTTTAGTTTTTTAATTTGTTATAGAAAAAAAAAAACAAAAAAATAAATAAAATAGTTCAACACCCATTGACGCTCCCTTCGTCAGCAAAGCGAGAGTTAATTACAATTTTCCAATTATAGTGCCAAACAGTGCAAATTCAAAGCATCGAAACAGAGCAGCGAGAATGCAAACCCTCTCACACGGACTTCAAATCGATGACCACCCAATCGGATTTTCATTATCGCTATACGCAGCGATAATTTCCTGCTAAACTCTGCCCCCCCCCCCCCCCTCCCTCTCTCACCCCTCTCTCTCTCACCCCTCTCTCTCTCTCTCTCTCTCTCTCTCTCTCTCTCTCTCGCTCTCTCGCTCTCCCCCCCTCTCACGAGTATTTCGGGGGTGGAATGTACTCGAGCGATTCGCTCTTCTCCTCTTGATTTGTCGATGTACCCTAGCGCGCACACTGGAAACAATACAGTTGATGTGTTATTCAATGACCCGAGGGATGATTTGAAGAGAGAATTGAATTTGAAGTGCATCACAAATAAACAAAGTACAAATTATAATATTCAACAAAATTTATTTAAAACAAAAAAAAAAAAAAATCAAATTTAAATGAATTCTAATTCGTATAAAATTCGTTTTTTTTTTTTTTTTTCACTCTGATAAATATTTCTCAAATTTATCATCTTTCTTGGTCGAATTTATTTTTTACTCGCTCGCTGATTTTCACACATTCATGCGCGTTTCAACACACACACACACACACACACACACATATATATATATATATAGCCTCTTTCTCTCCCTTTCTCGTCATTCTCGGGACCCTCTCACGTACTTTCGCACCTCCATCAACCCTTCCGGAAATCGTGCACGACGCGGATATTTCACACGAGTGCCAAGGCCTTCAGCATTTATATATATATATATATATATATCGAGCGTGTGTGTGCGAGACCATAAAGGTTTGAATTATGTGCTTATAAACGGCACATGCGCCCTTATGATTCTAATCACATGACATAACAGACACATAAAATCTCACACTCGCAAAATATGCTTGAAATAAAGACTTTTTCCATCTCCCGAGATTATTCCGTGATATTAGTGGAAAAAAGTCTCTCAGACGAGTATAAAATACATCCAGCCTCAATCTAAATCTTCTTTTCTTTTGTTTCCTTTGCATTCTATAGCGTTTGTTTTTTGTCTTCTTTTTTTTTTCTCCCTCGCTTCTCGATCCACGATGTGAATGCCGTGTCCCTTCGATATTAAATCGACAGGAACATTATATATGCATATAGAGATATATATATATATATATATACATATGTATATGGCTTGCGAAGCGAAGACTGAATTGAGCGAGGAAAAGTGCTCATCACGATGAGACAAAAGTGCTGGTTCGAGAAGCTACCTCACTCGGGGTTATGTGTATCTGCTCACAGAGTGATATATATATATATATATATATATATATATATATAGTTATACGGGTGTATGTGAAGGACTAGGAGCCGCGCTATGATTATATTATCCGAGCGCGAACGCGAACTTTGCGGTATGGCAAATGATTACTTTGGAGTCGAGAGTTTTACTCGGCATGCCATGCACTCGGGAGATGAACGACGATCTAACTCACGCGAATAATGTTATACCGTATATAACGCTTTTGCTTCGTGTATGGTCCACGACACACGATTTTACGAGCTCTCTTCCTCCACACTGGTAATCATATGTGTGTGTATATATATATATATATATTCATGCATATAAAGGGCATCCCAGACAAAAATAAGAGGGACACAATTTTATTTATTTTCTTCCATCTGCTGGGATATCGAGAAAAACAAAAAAACAAAAAAACTCGATGAGAATTTGAGAGATTAAAATTGAGGTACATTTTGAACGAAATTCTTAATGAATTGTGTATATATATATATATATATATATATTCATGCATATAAAGGGCATCCGAGACAAAAATAAGAGGGACACAATTTTACTTATTTTCTTCCATCTGCTGGGTTATCGAGAAAAAAAAAATAACTCGATGAGAATTTGAGAGATTAAAATTGAGGAACATTTTGAACGAAATTCTTAATGAATTATCAATTGAAAAATTATTCAATATGATTAACGATCTTATTCTATCGAAATATTATCTCGTTTGTCTGTAGTCATTTTTTTTTTTTTTTTTTTTTTTTTCTTCAATATATATGGCAGGAAAAAAAAAATTGCCAGGGTCACAGAGCTTGGTCCATTTCACCTGGAATGCCTCGTATATTATTGCAAGAGAGAATGGGATGTAAGACGATGCACCGGGGCTTGGCTGATTCTTGCATCTCGCGTAATGTGAGACCCCAACAAACACGCCAGAGAGAAAAGTGAAAGAACGAACGAGATGAGTTTTGCTTGGGTTCTCCTCTGGGTGAAGGCGCGCGCGCGCGGATCTCTTTTCTTCTCATCTTTGCTCGCGTGGGAATAACGTTCGGGGAAAAGCTCCGTTAAAAAAGTTGTACACGTAAGCATTTTGCCAATATTCGCTGTAAAAGGTGCATACGGGTATGAATATTATTTATTCAATGTATATATATATACATTTAATAATTTAAAAAAAAAATATATATATATATATACATTTAATAAATAATATTCATACCCGTATGCACCTTTTACAGAATAACTTTTTTCTTACAAAATAAATGTGTGCACAGACTCACAAAAGTCGTCGTTAAAGTTTTCTTGGACCAAAGACGTGTGTCTCGTACATATTACGTATATATATATATATATATGTGCAATGTACTATATTGGACGGTTTTATAACCAGCATTAGACGTATATTTACTCGCTCTGGCACAGCTCTGGCACTCTTTTGAGGATCGCTGTCGCAGCCTCGACAGCCGGATCTCTTATTCTGTAGATTACTGACCACCCCTATTCTTTTTATTGAGTCACATTTCTTAATTCATCATTATTATACATTCTAACCCCAAATCCTGTCTGGTCGGTTAAAATGGGACACCCGAGATATAATCCCCAATGGCAGTACACAGCAGTGCCAACTTCCCTGCCTACCCTCTTAACAACTTAACTTATGAGGGGTCGCTCTATTCTTGTACACAGGCAAACCGAACCCAAATCCAAACCCCCTTAGCAACGACCCTAGCAACGCCAATTCTTGTACACGGCGACGGTGGCGATATATTTTTATAATATAGAAATATATGCCGTGTTATGTATTAGATGTATGCTTGTAATAAATGTGTGCACAGACTCACAAGTCGTCGTAAAAAGTTTTCTTGGACCGAGGACGTGTGTCTCGTACATATTACGTATATATATATATATATATATACACGTAATATGTACGAGACACACGTGTATATATATATATATATATATATATATATATATACAAGTAATATGTACGAGACACACGTACAAATACATATATACATATATATATGCAATGTACTATATGGGACGGTTTTATAACGTGTACCAGGATTAGACGTATATTTACTCGCTGACACAGCTCATCTGGCACTCTCGTAACTAATATTTTGAAGATCTTGTGATATTGCAAACTCAACATCGCAAAAATTTAGACACACAACACAAGCATACTTGTACATTGCTTTGTAAATATTGTAAATCTCGTCGTGTGAGTCGCAAACAATTTTTCAATGGATAAAAATGATGAAGTATGTTTTTAGACGATAAAAAATTATGTTATTATTATTATTATTAATAGTTTTACATAAGAAAAAAAAAATGATGACACGAAATTTTGCGTTTTTTTTCCTTCTTTTTTTTGTCGACTAGAAATGAGTTGCGCGTAGTAATCAAGCTAATATCTTTATAACTGACGATGATGATACAGAGTACAAGCGAGAGAGTTTTGAACGATGAAATAACGATGATGATGATGTCAGTTAAAGAGTTGTAAAAATGTTTGGGTGTCATCGGGTCTTACATAGTTCGCATATTTGCCAACTTTTTTTCTTCTCATATGTACCCTCTCGAGAGATAGAGAGAGAGATAGAGTTAGAGAGAGAGAGAGAGAGAAAAAAAATCGAGACGAAGTGATTTTCTCACTCTAGCGAGACGAGTTGTGACTCACATCTCGTCGCCAGTAGTCACGTCATTCTTCGAAGCAAACGAGCTAATAAAATCTTAAAAATACAGCTAATCGCATCTCACGAGTAGTCAGGAATTTTATCGAAGATTTTATCGATAATCAATTACATATTAACATTCACGTAATAATCAAACGGTTCGTTTTTTCCTACGATGTTTTCAATCGATTGTAAATTTATATAATTCTTGCCACTCCCCCCCCCCCCCCCATTTCATGAATTTTTAAAAAATTGTTAAATCTTCAAGCTAATTTTATATAAATATTCTTCAACGCAATTAAATATCGTCTCTCGTTAATAAAATTAGGAATTTAAATAAAAAAAAAAAAATGATTTTTATTAAAGTTTATTGTAAAAAATTGACAAAATTCTTTAACATTCCATTACAGACAATTTTTCCCTTATATTTTCATTAAACTAGAAACGAAAGAAAAAAATCATCAATTCTCGCTTCATGCGAGAGAAAAATTTTCCTCAAAGCTCCCCCCATATTCGGCATTTTTTTTTTTTTATTTTTATTTTTTAATCTTCGAGGTTAAATATAATTTGATGAAAATAAATTGCTCGTGAATTATAATTCGTATGATCTCATTTTATTGCGATCTGCTCCCCGAAGGATCGACAAGGTCCTTTCATTGGCATTGGAGGATGAGTCAATTTTCCTCACCTTACCAACTGCACAAATAAAAACGTCAACTGTCCTGACCATCGAGGAAATTTTTCCTCAAAGCTCCTTCATCTTATCCTGCTCTGTCAGTTCTTTTCCTCACTTCCGGAAATAGTCACGCGCGTCCTATATCCCCTCTATATGTATTCTCGTGTATCGTTCCTGTTCCTTCTCTTGAAACTGCCAATTCAATAGCTTATCTGCGACAAAACCACGAGGCAAAGAGAGGGAGAGGGAGAGAGAGAGGGAGAGAGAGAGAGAGAGAGAGAGAGAGAGAGAGAGAGAGAGAGAGAGAGGGGGGGGGAAAGAGAGAGAGAGGGAAAGAGAGAGAGAGAGAGAGAGAGGGAGGGAGAGGGAGAGAGAGAGAGAGAGAGAGAGAGAGAGAGAGAGAGAGAGAGAGAGAGAGAGAGAGAGAGAGAGAGAGAGAGAGAGGGGCAGGGTGGGAGGGAGGGAGGGAGAGGGAAAGAGAGAGAGAGGGAGAGAGAGAGAGAGAGAGAGAGAGAGAGAGAGAGAGAGAGAGAGAGAGAGAGAGAGAGAGAGAGAGAGAGAGAGAGAGAGAGAGAGAGAGAGAGAGAGAGAGAGAGAGAGAGAGAGAGAGGGAGGGGGGGGGAGAGAAGGAAAGAGAGAGAGAGAGAGAGAGAGAGAGAGAGAGAGAGAGAGAGAGAGAGAGAGAGAGAGAGAGAGAGAGAGAGAGAGAGAGAGAGAGAGAGGGGGGGGAGAAGGAGAGAGAGAGAGAGAGAGAGAGAGAGAGAGAGAGAGAGAGAGAGAGAGAGAGGGAAAGAGAGAGAGGGAGGGAGGGAGAGGGAAAGAGAGAGAGAGAGAGAGAGAGAGAGACTCGTAAAGTTTCAGAAGGAGTAAATTCGTCCCGTATGTCTACTCTCCGCGATTCGTTTCGAACGTGCTGTCGCGAGAGAAAACATATGAGAGATGAAGGCGAGAGGCGAAGACGTTAGAAAATGGATCTCTGGTCCTCTCCTTCCCCCCCTCTCTCTCTTTTTCTCTATCTCTATCTCGTGAATGATCCGTACTGGAGGAGATGGTTCGCGAAACGTCCGCGGCTAAATTTCCGGTCCTCATCTCTCGTCCTTTCCACACTCACATACATATAGCGAGGTCACAAATATCAAAGGACTTATACTCTGTGTCTACGCATGGGACATACGTCTTTTGGTTTTTGGACAGGCGACACGGTCGGTACGAAGCTACCGTGGCTATCTTTTGGATTTACAGTGGACATTTCTATTCGTGTGGGCTCGTCACATGTCGTGGATGACGCTCATACATACATACATATATATATATATATATATATATATCGCTAGCAGCTTGTGACGCTGGCTAGGATGCATTATTATGACGTTGGTGAGCTTCCAGGTGTTTGTGTCTATATACAATATATATATATATATATATATGTATGTATGTGTGTGTGTATTGGATCCTGTACCACACGCGAAATGTGGCGTATGGTATCTCGTAAACTCGTGAGATACGGCCGACGTAGAGCTCGTCGGAAAGTCTGTCCCTCTTACTCTCTCTCTCTCTCTCTCTCTCTCTCTCTCTCTGTCTCTCTCTGTCTCTCTCTATCTCTCTCGGCTCCATATTTCATCGTGAACGAGAGTGTGTCCCGCTGATGATGCTATTGCAAGCCCAGAACTACGGCAGCAGCGCCAACGACATTACCAATTTTCTCTCTCTCTCTCTCTATCTTCCTCTCTTCCTCTTTCGTTCTCTATCATCTATATAGATATAGATCGTTCAGTAGAAGTCAGAAGGACGTATTTCGTGTCATTTAACATTTTGAATGACGTGGAATGAGCCCTTTTGACTCTCGCCTCAAAGAGAAAGAGAGAGAGAGAGAGAGAGAGAAGTATGTATTGGGCAAATACACTTGTCACGTGTTCCAATCTATATACTCAAATATATAAGCCAACTACGACCGAACCACGTATCGCGTGTCACCTTCCGAAATGTCTACCTGATCAATTTAATCATATTTGAACACTCAAAACTTCACCAGCCTCGTACAGAATAATTCAATATTCGTCTCCGGAGCCAGAACTATTAAATTTCTCAAATAATTTACTGTACTGAATTCACCTCGTTATTTATTTTTTGACAACGTGTGTGGCCTCAACTTTATCGCGTTCTTGCTCGTAAAACCTTCTCGTTTACTTTTTCCTAGTTGTACAATTTTTTTTGTTTTTTTGCTAGCCAGTCACATTATCTATGCTGTAATTTGGTCCATTTCATAATTTTGTAAGAAAACCAAAAGTTTTATAATTAATGACGATGAAATGAAAGATTTGTTCATTAATATTTCCCAATCTGCTTCTCAGACTCTGTTCTTTTGCCTGCCTGCGGAAATGCAAAATTTATCGTAAAAGCTACGACCAGAATTGTCGCCTTTTTGCAGATTTTCCTCTTAGCGCTGACAATGGCGATGGTAGACATGATCGAATATTCCAGTGTCATGGGATCACGACTATGTTGAGAAATTCCAGGCAGTGTAGTAGCTGAAATGTATAGCGGGATAGATCAGAGAGTGAGTTGGAGAGAGAGAGAGAGAGAGAGAGAGAGAGACAGAGAGAGAGAGAGGGCGTTGAGGGTCGGCGACCCGACAACTCTTGACCTCCTGACACGTCGTCGGGTTAAAGCCTAGCTCTAGGCTCTAGTAAATTCTGCGCCTCCCGCACTCGCTATCTCGCTCATCCATTCCATCAAGAATAATATCTTTTTGTTTAATTCCCTCATATCTACATTTTTTAATAATAATAATTCAATATACTTCAATATATATATAATATATAATATATATATAATATATAATATATATATAATCAAGTCTCAACACTCAATAAAAAATCATCTCAATTGTGATTGAAAAAAAAAAATCTAAATTTCACAATCAATCGCACATCAAAATGTTCGATATGATGAAAAATATTTCAATATATATTAAAATGAGCAAAGAGACAAAAATTAAATAATCACAAAGTTATTTATTCAGAATTGGTAATAATTTTTGTTTTCCATGTCAAAAATGTGAAATTTATTTATTATGAAATTTTTCGTTATATCGATTGAAAATAATTGTGCAATGCAATGTAACAGCGGAACCTCGAAATAATTTAGTCGTAATATTTCATTTTTAATTGTTGATAAGCGAAAATCGAAGTATGAATAATAAATAACTCAAGCATCGAAAATAGAGAATATCTGAGTTTCACCAAAACCATTTTTAATGCTATTAGCGAGTAAATCCTTTTAATTATGAATCTGTTTTTCATTCAATCAGTCATTCGCTATTCGCGATCAGTTTACTCGCGAAGCAAACTTCATCGTATAATGGACATTTAATAATTTAGCGAGGCCAAAATTTCATCGTGTCAGTTAAAATTATATTGGACAGCTCATCGATGCAACTTCATATTTTTACTCCATGGATGAGCCATAACACAAGTCCAAGCCAACGTTGAAAAAAATGTTGTATGACAATTTTATTTATTTTTATTTTTAACCTACAAAACGCTCTCACGAGTTTCGTACTAAAATTTAATCTCGCAAGGATGTATAAATTCTCTTGTTTTCCCATTCGCTCCTATTCGCAAAGAGCCGCGTGCTTTAATCCGTTGGTTTAAAGGGGATTCCGGAAGAGGTCGCTTTGTCGAGGGCAAAATAATGCGGAAGCTAGCAGTGAGAATGAGTGCAAAAGGCAAACATGTGCGTATAATATAAATTGTAAAAATAAATATGGCGTAATAAGGGGTGCATGTGGGATAAAATAAAGGGTTAAAAAATAGTAGCGTAACATCTCCTGGCAGGCACGAAGCTGCATAACCAGTTTTCTCTTAAATTAATGAAATTGCTCGATCAATTATTGAAGAATTGATCGAGCAATTTCAAAATAATACGGAAGTGAGCAGTGAGAATGAGTGCAAAAGGCAAACATGTGCATGTAATATAAATTGTAAAAATAAGTATGGCGTAATAAGGGGTGCATGTGGGATAAAATAAAGGGTTAAAAAATAGTAGCGTAACATCTCCTGGCAGGCACGAAGCTGCATAACCAGTTTTCTCTTAAATTAATGAAATTGCTCGATCAATTATTGAAGAATTGATCGAGCAATTTCAAAATAATGCCGAAGCGAGCAGTGAGAATGAGTGCAAAAGGCAAACATGTGCATGTAATATAAATTGTAAAAATAAGTATTGCGTAATAAGGGGTGCATGTGGGATAAAATAAAGGGTTAAAAAATAGTAGCGTAACATCTCCTGGCAGGCACGAAGCTGCATAACCAGTTTTCTCTTAAATTAATGAAATTGCTCGATCAATTATTGAAGAATTGATCGAGCAATTTCAAAATAATACGGAAGTGAGCAGTGAGAATGAGTGCAAAAGGCAAACATGTGCATGTAATATAAATTGTAAAAATAAGTATGGCGTAATAGGGGGTGCATGTGGGATAAAATAAAGGGTTAAAAAATAGTAGCGTAACATCTCCTGGCAGGCACGAAGCTGCATAACCAGTTTTCTCTTAAATTAATGAAATTGCTCGATCAATTATTGAAGAATTGATCGAGCAATTTCAAAATAATACGGAAGTGAGCAGTGAGAATGAGTTCAAAAGGCAAACATGTGCATGTAATATAAATTGTAAAAATAAGTATGGCGTAATAAGGGGTGCATGTGGGATAAAATAAAGGGTTAAAAAATAGTAGCGTAACATCTCCTGGCAGGCACGAAGCTGCATAACCAGTTTTCTCTTAAATTAATGAAATTGCTCGATCAATTATTGAAGAATTTGAAAAAATGAAAAAAAAAAATTGCTAAAGCCAAGCAATCAGGGGGATCGTTTTGCACGAGTTTCGATTCCAAAATGTCCCCGGGGCGTTGCCCACAGCGACACGAGAGAGCTTGAATACGTCACTGGCTCGATCTCCTCGGTCGAGCTTTTATCCTCTTTAATGTCCATATAATTGCCATTGATAACTCGTTGATAATATTAATAAGCCCACAGAGGTCTCATCAGAATTGAGAAAAGAAAAAAAAATGATAATTCATAGGTAGAAATTGTGCTGCTGCTGTGTATATATTTAGCGTCAAGTATTTATTAATCCGTTCGAGACCAATTGCACACCGTGTGTGCAATTGATTTCCGAGGCTATAAGACCGGTTGCACCCCGTGTGTGCAATAATTAAATATGAACATTACAAAGAAAACAAAAATTCACCTCCTGGCAACCGTGTTCGAAAAAAATCGCCGCCTCGAATGGATTAAGCTTCTGTTTGTGGTTCATCGAACTGTATATTAAAGGCTGAACTCATGAAAAAATTAAAATTTTAAACTCCCTCCTTTATTCTCGAGCTTAACTTGCCGAGGCTATAAGGCCGGTTGCACCCCGTGTGTGCAATAATTAAATATGAACACTATAAAGAAAAAAAAAATCGTGTTCGAAAAAAATCGGCGCCTCGAATGGGTTAAGCTTCTGTGTGTGGTTAATCGAACTGTATATTAAAGGCTGATACGCATGTAAAATAAAAATAATTAAACTCTCTCCTTTATTCTCGAGCTTAACTAATTCACTAACTTTTCAGGCTGCATAAGCTCCATAACGCAATAATTTAATTTCACAAACATTACGCAGCTACTTTTATCTTGAATTTGTTTTTCACCTCGTGACTCATCAGGCCTCTTTGTCTGTAATTGCGTAACGCATTTATCGTGTGACGACGACAATGATTTTATTGCTCGAGACTCACCGAGAGCCTCGAACGCACAGTTAATGGATTTCTTACAATATTAGCTAATATTTTCAGCGAAAGTACGTTCGAGCTAGTCGACAAATTTTTTTTTTTCTTCTCCACTGTGACCAGCACGAATTTTTCTTTATTTATTTCTTGGCCTAATTTTCTTCCATTCGATTTGGGGGACAAGTAGAATTCGCGTTAGGAAAGAATAAAAAGTCATTTCGAGTTTTTATGTCGATGGAAGAGAAAAATATATATATTTTTTTTAACAATTAATTACGAGCCTCGATAATTCCGATGGACGAAATAAAAATGGCGTTTTTTCACGTGTGAGACTGAGAAGGAAAAGAGACAAAGCGGAAAAAGAATAAGATAACTGAGCGAAAATAGGTGAAGAAAATTCTGTGGCTGAGGAGTAAAGGAGTGCTGAGAGATGAGACGCAGAGGCAGAAAAGGTCGGCACGCCCGGGTGGATCCTCGAGCAAGGCTCACGCTTATATATATATATATATATAAGGTGGGTGTGGTTCGGAGTTTCGGATGAGACTCTGCTCTCTTCTGCTGCTGCTTCTCTTCCACAGACGAGTAACAGAGAGAATAAGAGGTGGAGGCCGCAGCAAGAGAGTCTCCTAGTCTCTTCTCTCTCTCTCTCTCTCTCTCTCTCTCTCTCTTTTCACTCTTTCTATCTCCTCTTTCGTTCGAGCTCCAGGCAAGAGAGTTGAGAAGACCTTGTGGCTCTCAGTTTCTCAGCCTCATCGTCTCTTCCTCGTATTCCTCCGCGGCCAGTATTATGGATATCTAGCAGAAAACGATATGAAGTTATATAGTTTTAGTTATATGAAGTTATACAATGAAAAACAACCAAAAAAAAAATTGTCAGGATTAAATTAATCAATAATTGATCGAAATAATAAATCATCGATTATTTATAATGAATCTTTGCACCATTTATTAATTATTGAAATCAATATTTATTAAAATTGAAAGAAATAATGCCCGCGTCTAATGTCGTTCTCCTTTCTTCTGTTTCAGGTGAGTTACTTTACACGAGTATTAATATTGTCCCGACTGTGTGAGTACAATTTTTTTTTTTTACATTTTCACACTATTATTCCAAGATTGAAATTTTTCCTTTATTTTCTAATCTTACGATGCACTTTAAATGCACTTATTCCTGCATATCGAAGATTCGACAGCGAGTTGAATTTCATGAAACAGGAAAATTTAAAATCTACTTGAAATGTACTCGTAACATACAACATAACTCACGTACGATTATGATTTAAATTTTTCCTTTATTTTCTAATCTTATGATGCACTTTGATTGCATTTATTCCTGCATATCGAAGATTCGACACCGAGTTGAATTTCATGAAACAGGAAAATTTAAAATCTACTTGAAATGTACTCGGAACATACAACATAACACACGTACGATTATGATTTAAATTTTTCTTTTATTTTCTAATCTTTCGATGCACTTTAATTGCACTTATTCCTGCATATCGAAGATTCGACACCGAGTTGAATTTCATGAAACAGGAAAATTTAAAATCTACTTGAAATGTACTTGTAACATACAACATAACACACGTACGATTATGATTTAAATTTTTCCTTTATTTTCTAATCTTATGATGCACTTTGATTGCATTTATTCCTGCATATCGAAGATTCGACACCGAGTTGAATTTCATGAAACAGGAAAATTTAAAATCTACTTGAAATGTACTCGGAACATACAACATAACACACGTACGATTATGATTTAAATTTTTCCTTTATTTTCTAAACTTATGATGCACTTTGATTGCATTTATTCCTGCATATCGAAGATTCGACACCGAGTTGAATTTCATGAAACAGGAAAATTTAAAATCTACTTGAAATGTACTTGTAACATACAACATAACACACGTACGATTATGATTTAAATTTTTCCTTTATTTTCTAATCTTATGATGCACTTTGATTGCATTTATTCCTGCATATCGAAGATTCGACACCGAGTTGAATTTCATGAAACAGGAAAATTTAAAATCTACTTGAAATGTACTCGGAACATACAACATAACACACGTACGATTATGATTTAAATTTTTCCTTTATTTTCTAAACTTATGATGCACTTTGATTGCATTTATTCCTGCATATCGAAGATTCGACACCGAGTTGAATTTCATGAAACAGGAAAATTTTAAATCTACTTAAAATGTACTCGGAACATACAACATAACTCACGTACGATTACGTATGTGTATGTGTATATATATATATAATGATTGCACACGTAAAGTCAAACTCTCGCGTCTCACGTACATGCTTAAGGTTGGATTACACGTGCTCCGAGGGCGCTAGTTCACTATCAGAATCGAATTCCACCTCTATATCCAACAGTTCTCTCGACAGGAGCTACCAGCTCTCAGAGTCTCTCCCCTCTCGTGCAATGACGAATACGTCTGGATCTCACTGAATTTCTCTTCGCTACCTCCCTCTCGACGGAGTCACGTACATTGCCGCTATACATGCAATCCTCCTATATTCATCGACGCATGGCTTTACCATTCGAACAAAAACATAATTGAAATTCTTTTACGTTTTTTTTTCCAAAATATTTATTTAAAAAATTACAAAAAAAAAACATTAAAATTGTAAGAAAATTGATACAAAATTCATATTGATAAAAATATTCAATCTCAATTCTTCAAGGATATTAAATATTTATTTAGTCGTGAATTAATTTTATAATTATTTCAATTCAACACAAATTATTTTATTTTCATAACATTTTTTTGGAGGCATTTTTTATTTATTTCAAATTTTACTCAAATTGCCATGGCAGCGATTTGTTTTTGTGTACGAGGAACTCTGGTTGAATAGAGCGTGCAATTGTCAAGAAGACCCGCGAGATGCCTCCACTTTCGCGATACAGTCTCCCCCCCCTCTCTTTTTCTCTCTGTCTCTCTCTCTGTCTCTCTCTCTCTCTCTCTCTCTCTTTCTCTCTCGTTTTCTCTTCAGAGAGCGCGAAGTCGAGAAGAGTCTTCGCGGTCATATAATCATCGCTATCCTCATATCTCGTGTGGGCTGTTCCAGAAATTAGGAACATCCCTAAATTGGCATTTGCGAAGGTTTTTGAGACGTGGTCCTTTTTCGCAATGCGATCCAGAGGGTGCCAAACAAAACACGCACATTAGAGAGATCTCTTCTTGTGCTGCGTGTGTGTGTGTGTGTTTTGTCCGAGAATCAGAAAAAGGCAGCAGCTGCTTGACCGCATTCGTTTAACGTCTCATTTATATTCTAAAGTCAGCGTGAAAGGATCCTCGGTTGGATTCGAACCCTCTAAAAAAAAAAAAAAAAAAAAAAAAGAAACCTACACAGAGATAAAGTTCCAAGCTCAATAAAGACAGAGAAATAATATAAAATCGATCAAGATTTTTATTGGAAAATAAATCTTCAAAAGGCGAATAAAAAAAATTTAATCACTTAAAAATTTAATCATTTAAAAATGACAAAAAAACAAATAGAATAAAATTCCAAAATATGATAATATTTTGGAATTTTATTCTATTTGTTTTTGTTGTCACTTTAATTTTATTTATTTATTTTTTTCGCCAAATTAACTAAATTTTCTTATTTCCCCAAAGAATGAATTTGCGAAATTTCTGCGAAGCGTTCAACTCTGGCAATTTCCAGCTGGGATTGCCAAAGACTCATTATCTCGAGGTGATAAAACGACTTAAAACTCTCGATCGTCATATAGTCTCGGGAGTTTTATTCGTAAATTCTGCTGCGATATCGAAGGATAGTCGAGTGGTGAGTCGAGCTCAGAGTATACTTAAATACGTTATAGATTAGTGTGAGTCGAGGCAACAGCAGTTGTACACACACATACGCCCTTTTTACATCCCCCTTCTCACACTTTAAGCCGCGTTTTCTTTCAACGAGGTGTTCTATGGCTAATGCAGGATACATGGGGGTCTCTCCAACTCACGATCAGCAGCACTTTTCTCTCTCTCTCTCTCTTTTACTTTTTGCTGTTACTGATGTGTGTTGCACAGAGAGTTGTGGCTGCTGTTACTGCGGCCAGCAAGGCGACCGTGTGTGTTGTATGCGTCAAACAGCGTGTTTGGTCTGACCACGAACTAGACGATCGTACACTCTCTAACGAGAATTTCATGCTCCCATACAGAGAACGAGCAGAGTTACCCATATATGTACATATATATATATATATATATATATAGATAGATAGATAGACATATAGATGTGTGTGTGTATATATATAATTCCTAAAGAAATATTTCTGTGCACGATGTTTTCATATATCCTCGGACTGTACACTGTTCGATTCCCACACGGAGAGACCATCATCCTTGTAATATCCAACAGATCATCACATGATACATACCTGATGGTACGAGAGAACTCATAAACAACCATCATAACTCGATTTGCACGAATGATAATAAATGACCAGCATTAATCGCAATTCGATGCTCATCCTTGTAAAAAAAAAAAGATAAAAGAAAAAGAAACGAAAAGCTTTCGTTTCTTTTTTGAATGGATTTTTTTTTTTTTTTTTTTTTGCAAGAGAATCGCCGTGTATTATCGCGATGTTTATGCCTGCATATATAGCTAATCGAGAATAATTAATTTATCGGAATTAAATGTACTTTGATTGACTATAATTGATTTTATTTTTAAGTTGATCAATTTTTTTTCGTGCAATTTGGAATAATTAATCAAAGATTATGTGAACCAAATGGATTTATATTGAGATAAATTTGACTTAGCTCTGATTTTCTTTTAGTCTAATAAAAAGTTTGTAAGTCAAATGAATCTACTTTTTTTTTTAGTTTCAACCAAATGGATTTATATTGAGATAAATTTGACTCAGCTCTGATTTTCTTTTACTCTAATAAAAAGTTTGTGAATCAAATGAATCCACTTTTTTTTTTGTTTGAACCAAATGGATTTATATTGAGATAAATTTGACTCAGCTCTGATTTTCTTTCACTCTAATAAAAAGTTTGTAAGTCAAATGAATCTACTTTTTTTTTTGTTTGATCCAAATGGATTTATATTGAGATAAATTTGACTCAGCTCTCATTTTCTTTTAGTCTAATAAAAAGTTTGTGAATCAAATGAATCCACTTTTTTTTAAGTTTGAACCAAATGGATTTATATTGAGATAAATTTGACTCAGCTCTGATTTTGTTTTACCCTAAAAAATAGTTTGTAAATCAAATGAATCCACTTTTTTTGGTCAATATATATATATAGATATATGCGATGGTTAAACCAGTCTGATCCTCCTGAGACTATATCAATTTAATTCAAAGTTGATCAAGGCTTTTTCTCTTAAGCCCGCGGCTATTTTGGAGCACGGATGAAATACTCAGTGAAATATATACGTTTAATATATACGCAATTCTCTCCCATCCTCGGGATCGTTCGTATAAAATTGTCAAACGATGATGAATTTTCGACCTTTCGAGGACGCCTCGTGCAGGAAGGATTTATCCCAGTAATTATATTGCATAAGCGGAATATACACGGCATAACCAACGAGAACGACGAGAGCGAGTATTTGATGAAAGGTTCAAAGTCTTCGTCCCTTTCCAGGTTAGAGCGAGAGAGAGAGAGAGAGAGAGAGAGAGAGAGAGAGAGAGAGAGAGAGAGCGAGAGCTTGCAAGAACGAATCACCCTTGTGCCCTTATTGGCCTCTCTCTCTCTCTCTCTCTCTCCCCCCCCCCCCCCCCCCCCTCATTCGTCGCACAAGGAGATAACTCCGTACAGATACAGAGAGATCAAATTAATTATACTGAAGAGGTGAGGGACGAGAGGTAGAACGAAGGGGGGTGTGGAATGGATTCGATTGCTCTTAGCGAATTGGACGGTGAGGGGTTGCCACGCGAAAGGAGGAGCCGATTGACGATGGGGTAACGTCATCTAAACCCTTCCAATGCTACTCTACACACCGAGATACACAAACACAAACGCACAGACACCCTGGATAATCTGTACAGTACAAAGTGTACACAGCGTAGGGCTTTGAGAACACTGAAGAGGCTGTGGGAGGGGGAGAGAGAGAGAGAAAGAGCGCGAGAGAAAGAGAGAGAGAAAGAGAGAGGGAGAGAGAGAGAGAGAGAGAGAATGTTATCGCTGAAGAGATTCAATTGATAGAATCAACTGGGAAACCAAGTACGATTTCTCCTCCCTTGATATACGTGTATGCTTACCTAGGGCTATTCGCCGCACTCTGGCCAAGTGGCACTAGAACATTAGCGAGGTACGTACAAGATGTACATATGTGTATATGTCGAGGGACAGATATTATTCTTGAATTTACACTCAATCAGAATATATTTCAAGTACGTTTAACTAGTATCCAATGTAATTTATTAATGTTGCATTTCTATTAAGAAAAAATATTCCACAAGTTCAGCGTGGAGAAGATTTTTTTGATTTTTTTTTCTTTCAATGGGGAATATTTTTTTTGGATTTTTTTTTATTTTTATGAATTAATTTAATCTCAATTAGATTACACGACAAATAATTGGACTCAATCAGAATGGATTTCAAGTAAATTTAAACTGATGAATTATTTATTAATAATTTTTATTCTTCACAAAATGATAATAATTCTCAACTGAATATATATATATACGCACATGAATAATTTTATATTCTTGTATTCATTGAAATATATTAAGGTATTAAATTGATAAAGAAATTTGTTTCTCGGAGATATTGAATTTCTTTTCTTTTCTTTTTTTTTTTTTTTTTTTTACATGATTAATTTCATCTCGATTAGAGGAAGATTCGTGTTGCCCATAGGATAGGATAGGACGATTTATTCAGAGCCATAGCATGTATTATATCGACGATAAGTTCGACCCTTGGCATGTGTCTGTGAGATACTATAGAGGAGTCGTGCGCTCAATCCTGGAACGATCCAGGGAACAGCCCCCCTGCATCACGCGATATACGAGAGACGAGAGACGAGAGACGAGAGACGAACTTCCACGTGGGGATCGTCTCGCGCCCTCACCTCTCTCTCTCTCTCTCTAACTCTCCCCATTTACCGAGTGCTCCAGGTCTTAGGTTACGTTCGTGTGCTCACTCTTTAAGGTCCTGTCACGCGAGAGAGGAGATGCTTCGTGGTTATGCCTCGCTCTCTCTTTCTCTCTCTGTCTCTCTCTATGTCTCTCTCTTTCTCTCTCTCTTGCACCGTTATTTTCTCCACATTTCTCACTTCTCGCTTCCTTCGTTTCAAGCTTCTACCTTCGCGCTTTATCTTTCATATTATATATATATATATATATATATATATATATATATATGCATAGTACACACTGTTTTTTTGCATTTTCTATATACATTGTACAAAAACCTTTTTGTGACCCTCGCCAAGATTCCGTCTGTGCCTTCACTATGACACCATATAGCGGTTTTTATATTATATTCTTCCACCAGGAGTGACACGTTTTCCAAGCACCCACGTCCGGAGAAAAAGCGTGTATATATATATATATATATATATTTTTTTTTTCCAGTCCCCTTCACTTAGGGGCTTCGTTAAAATTCTTACCTTTTGCTTTTTTCATGCACACAGAGTCACCACAATTTTTCTTTTCTTTTCTCTGTTTCTTCCCGTCGAAGAGATAAATGTAGAAAACATTACAAATGTCAGCCCTCTGCCTCTATTATTATTATTATGATAGCTTTTATTCACGATAATATGGAAAAGATGTGAAAAAAAAAAAAAAAAAAAAAAAACAAAGACTTAATTCTCCGTGGTGTAAATTAGAATTTTACATTTTTAATCATGGATCGAAAGATTTTTTTTTATCCAATGTACTTACATTACTTTCATTTTTATACGCCATTTTTTAAATTTCTTTTCTCTATTTTTCCTCTTTCCAGCTTTTCTTTGCAATTTTTTGTTTTTTTTTTATCTTCCTTCGCTATTGTAATTCTTGGAGAAAAATTCCTCTCGCTCAAAAGCTTTCGAGTTTTTCGTGATCTCGAGAGAGAGAGAGAGCTTTTTCTTGACTTCTATCGCGAGCGATAGTTTTCACTCCCAGGGTGAGGCTACATAACCTCTCGTGTTTTAAGCTTTCCCAAGCGAGTGTGCGCCAAGCTCGAGATTTTCTCTTGGCTAAAGCATAAAGAGGGGGAGAGAGAGAGAGAGAGAGAGAGAGAGAGAGAGAGAGAGAGAGAGAGAGAGAGAGAGAGAGAGAGAGAGAGAGACTGAGAAAGAGAAAGAGTTAGTTCTCGTTCTTATATTACGGAAATCAGCGCGTGAGGGGGTTAGTGAGCGCGCGAGGGTAGACCAAGTCGACCAGAGGGATTGAAGGTTTACCTTACCAGACGCTCCCGGCGTGATTGCTTTATTTCTCGAAGCTTCCGCGAACAAATAGCCCCATCTCTCTCTCTCTCTCTCTCTCTCTCTCTCTCTCTCTCTCTCTTTCTCTCTTGTGAAGGTTTGCTTTTGGCGTTTTAACCGGCTATCGACGAATGTTGGCGAGAGAATTTTCGGTATGAGAGAGTCTATATAGAAAGTGAGCCACGCCCATAGCACCCTACGCCTCAAACAACCCCTTTTTGAAAGGCCCTGAGACTCAACAGCGAGCTCTCCACACGATTCTCGTAGTTCTGGTCTCGAGGCATTGAGGCCTCAAAGGCAAAGGACATTTTCACTCTCGCGAAACGATGAGAGACGAAAAGCCAAGCTCTCGTTTGCGATCACCCTTGTGACGCGAATAATAGCCAGGGGTTGTTTCTAAATAGATTGACGAAACTTTATATATTTGAATGATAAAAAAAAAAAAAAATTAACCTTCCAAAAATTAATTAACACGGTTATGTGTTGCAGAGCTTTAAAAATGGCGGTGAAAAAAAATAGTTTGCGATCACCCTTGTGACGCGAATAATAGCCAGGGGTTGTTTCTAAATAGATTGACGAAACTTTCTATATTTGAATGATAAAAAAAAAAAAATGAATCTTCCAAAAATTAATTAACACGGTTATGTGTTGCAGAGCTTTAAAAATGGCGGTGAAAAAAAATAGTTTGCGATCACCCTTGTGACGCGAATAATAGCCAGGGGTTGTTTCTAAATAGAATGACGAAACTTTCTATATTTGAATGATAAAAAAAAAAATTAACCTTCCAAAAATTAATTAACACGGTTAAGTGTTGCAGAGCTTTAAAAATGGCGGTGAAAAAAAAATAGTTTGCGATCACCCTTGTGACGCGAATAATAGCCAGGGGTTGTTTCTAAATAGATTGACGAAACTTTCTATATTTGAATGATAAAAAAAAAATTAACCTTCCAAAAATTAATTAACACGGTTAAGTGTTGCAGAGCTTTAAAAATGGCGGTGAAAAAAAATAGTTTGCGATCACCCTTGTGACGCGAATAATAGCCAGGGGTTGTTTCTAAATAGAATGACGAAACTTTCTATATTTGAATGATAAAAAAAAAAAAATTAATCTTCCAAAAATTAATTAACACGGTTATGTGTTGCAGAGCTTTAAAAATGGCGGTGAAAAAAAATAGTTTGCGATCACCCTTGTGACGCGAATAATAGCCAGGGGTTGTTTCTAAATAGAATGACGAAACTTTATATATTTGAATGATAAAAAAAAAATTAACCTTCCAAAAATTAATTAACACGGTTAAGTGTTGCAGAGCTTTAAAAATGGCGGTGAAAAAAAAAATATCGTCCATGTAATTTTGTTTTTTTTTTCTAATCATTTAAAAAAGAAATTAACAAAGTCTCATGTGACAAGAATAATGAGGAAAAAATTGCGAGGGAGATAGAAAATGGGCGACATTTCAGAATGGCGATAAAATTTTTCAAGTAATTAGGATTGCCGATAAAAAAAAAAAATTCTATTAATAAATATAATGGCTGACGTTGAATTTATTCTTTAAATGTCACATGAGAAAATTGTTAAACTCATTTTAACGTCGCAATAATTCACGTCGCGTGGCAACGCGACTATTTTTTCATTTTTCTCGTTAACAAATAAAATTCGCGAAAAATATCGTGTACAGTAAAATACGCGTGGAAGGACGAAACAAAAAAAATCACCTGTTAAACTGTAATAATTCTCGTGGCATTCCAAGTGCGAGAATTCTCAAATAAAAAAATTAATAATATAAAAAAAAAAAAATCTCAATGCTTACGCACGATATAAAATGTTCCATTCTTGTGTTCTTATCGTGGCTACAATCGTCACGAAACTGTCGCTCGAATGAATAATTATAGAGCTCGCTGTGTGCAATCCACATAACTCTGGCATTTTTTTTTTTCATTCTCAGGGCATAGACAAGAATCGCATTAAGTCGAGTTTAATAATTTAACGAAGCGATTCCTGAGCTTCTCATTTTAATTAATGTCTGTCGCAATTAGAATTAGCTCGAAAAATCATTTTCACCAGATGACGATGAATCAATTATAATCTTGCCTAAAATATTCCCATTTAAAATTAATCAATTTGTCGAGTCATTTTAAGAGCATTTTGTGCCTCGGGTAAAATCGATTTTTCGAGAGGCACATAAATTCCAAAATGTCTCACATAAATTGGAAAATGAGCTTTTGTAATATTTGCCACATTTGTAATTTTGTGCTTTCTCTGCTCCATAATATTCGCCCTCACCTATCGTAATCATTTTCCCGAGTATCTACATGATAATAATGATAATAATAATAATACTAATCGTGGTGGTTTACATGGCGCCAAAAGGCTGCTCCGTGCGTTTTCCCATGAGCGTGTGGAGGTTTTCATACATATATACATATACATACATATATATATATACATATATATATATATATATATATATATATATAATGGAAAAAGGATAGGAGACGCCAGAGCAGAGCACAAGGGGCAATGGCGAGTCGTTGGCGTCGGGACGTCGGGCGAGATAGAGCGAGTAGAGCCGGTCGACGACTCGCTACTCGCGCTAACCACCTACGCTCTCCGGCGCCCGACGCACAGTAGAAAAAGACAGAGAGAATTTGCGCCACGGGCTCGAACACCCGACGAATCGATATACCGATTTGTGTGTCCTGTGGTGATGAAAAAAAAAAAAAAAAAAAAAAAGAAAAAAAAAAGTTCTCGCCACATCACGAAAGAGAATCTCACACGAGTGCCAACCGGGTAAAGAGCCACGAAGATAAAACCTGATGTACTCGAGTAAATTGATCATTATGAGCTTTTTTTTACATCGTTTCTTGTTGCTGATTTTTATTTATTAATTTTTTCGAGCACGTGTTGGAAATATTACAGAGAATTGATTTGTCTTTGATCGTATATTTCACTTTTCTTTCATCCCTAATAGATATTTGACAATGCTTTTAGCCTACAATATCATAAAAAATTGTATCGTATTATTTCACCCTCGAAAGTTTTACCCTCTATACTTACTTTCGTCCCTTTATGAGCAATAACGCCTCGAAAAACTTTTTCGCAACAACGATATTATATATATATATATATCGAATACATGAAAAATCAGGCGGAGTTGCAGAGGTTGCTGTAAGATACAAAAAGTAAGACGAGAGAGAAAGTAAGATGGGGGCAGAAAAAAAAAAACATTTTCATTGAAAATGGCCCATCTGCTTCCACTCCATTTCCAAAGCAGAAGAAAAAACGCGAAGATGGAAAAAAAAAAAGGAAAATAAGAGCGCGAGAGAATTGGAAAGAATGAAACGACGAAATCCGTAAAAAGCTACGAGCATTCCCGAATCACCTACACTTATATATTTCTACCTTACCAGAATTCTCTCTCTCTCTCTCTCTCTCTCTCTCTCTCTCTCTCGCTCTCTCTCGCCTTATATATATTCCCTTTCGCGAATTCAAGTTCTTACTCTTATATTTGCACAATGTGGGAGAAGAGCGATCGATTTTCCAAGCTCAAATGAGAAAGAGAGGCCTCTCCTTCCGCAATTCCCATTGGATTCTTCCATTATTCCCGATTCGAGCAGCGAGAGAATAAACCTGAAATGAAATTAAGTCGTATCTGCCGGAAGAACGTTGCGGAAAGAGCAGAGACACACATTTATATATACATATCGATGATAGTGGATAGAAATGAGGTTTATAGTTGCACTATACGAGCTTGGGAAGAAAAGTGAGAGAAGGAATCAAGATATATATATAATAATATATAGGTATATATATCTATATATATATATATATAATAGACAGACGAGTGCTCACACACACGCACATATATATATATAGCAGAGGCTTGGTTCCCTTTTCTTGGCGGTGAGCAGCATCAGACGCTGAATCGGGAGAGAAATGGCTTGCCCGAAGACAAATATCCTCGCTAAAGGAGTTGGCGTGTGACACGGAGAACGTTTACGTTATCCCAGCACTGAAACGTCGATCTTACCTCTCTCGCGTCTCTCTCTCTCTCTCTCTCTCTCTCTCTCTCTCTCTCTCTCTCTCTCTCTCTCTCACGCTCCACCTCCTCTACTTATTCATTTTCTCGCTCCCTTTTTTTACACCTCTCTTTGTCTCTCTTAAATTTCCTTTTTTTTTTTCCCCAAACGTCTATCGTAAGAATTAAGAACAAATGGAGTGCCTAACCGTGAGCTGAATATAAACGCATGAAACATCTGAATAAAATCGTTCGAGACACCGTTCAGTATATTCGATTAGATATCGAGAGCGATTTCTTTGAATAATTTATAGATTCATGAAGTATATCGATAAATAAAATCCAACGAAAGAGAAGGTGAATTAGGAGAGTCGGGAGAAAATGAAATGGAGGGTGAAGAGAAGCGAAGAGCGAAGAGAGAGAGAGAGAGAGAGAGAGAGAGAGAGAGAGAGAGAGAGAAAGAAATAGAGAAATAGGCTCGTGATCAAAGACTGATACACACGACTCTCGTTGGCAACGCTCGAACGAAGCCGCGGAATGTCCAAACATCCGTAACTCGAATTCCACATTGAGAAACTTGAGAGGCGTAGAGAGAAAATGATGTATTCGATATCTCGCGATAGTCGCTTTCTTATTTCTATTCGCGCTCACACACTTGCCTTTGGTGAACGATATCGCAAAAATTCCGATATTTTGACATACTCGAAATTTCCGATGAACCCAAACTGATATGCAAAACTATTCAAAATCATTATAAAATCAAAGGAAAAAAAGAAATCGAAAAGAAAAAAAATGATTATATATTTTCATTATAATTATCCCAAACTCACTCGTGATGATGAAACAAAAAAAAATTGTTTTTTTTGTTGTTTGTTTTCAATTTCGGAATCGTTGACTCATTTTTTTCATTTCCATTAAGACACCGGCGGTGACATTTCGAATCGGAATGTTTCTCCCGCGATTTGCAATTTTTCTACGTGCTGAGGAACTTTGCGGATCGAGTATATTTGAAAAAGTTTATCGCTCGTGGGAAGTTATGTGAGTGCCAAGGTAGAACGAATGGGATGAACACGAGAAATACGAGAGTAAAAGGGAACGCGAGAAAGATGGAGATTCAAAAGATGAAGAGACAGAAAGAGAGAGAGAGAGAGAGAGAGAGAGAGAGAGAGAGAGAGAGAGAGAGAGAGAGAGAGAGAGTTCTCTCATTCTCGTTAGTCAGCCTCTCTGCATCTGCCTTCGTCTAAGCCAAGGCTACTTCGTCTTTTCACGAATCGTCCCAGGAAGTAACGATCTTATGAGTATATATATATATATATATTATCTCGCTACGAGAGCATATATATATATATATATATATATATGCTCCCGTAGCGAGATAATCCACCGGTGGGAAATGACTTATGAACGTTGAGTCTCCATAACAGGGAGGTGGGGGGGGGGGGGGGGAGATCTCTCTTATCTAAGTTAAATCGAATCCCGTTGCCCAAGAGTTGTAGTAGTAACTCTCATTCTCTCTTTTTTTTTCCTCCTACTCGTTTTCTATGAATCTATCGTTCCCTTGCAGTCTCCCTTCTCTCTGTTTCGCTCGATCGTTCTATATCCACTATTTATTTTCTCAGTCTAGCGCATGCAGTGAGATAAGATTTCTTTATGGAATATCCAGATGCCCATTGAACAAGGGAAGCTTTTATTCCACTCGGAAACGTTATCACGCTGGCTTTTGCATCCTTCTCAATCTCACTGCATGTCGTTTCAACCGAGAGTTTTCATCCTATTTCTCCTCCTCCTCCTCCTCTCTCTCCCCCCCCCCCCTCCCCAAACCCCGCTCTACCCACCCTCCTTCCTATTCTTAAATCTCCGTCTCGTTGGAAAACGATCATGGAAGCTTCCCGGGACTATCCCCGTAGTAACGTTCCGGTCGTTGCATCACCAATGGTTGGGTTACACACACAGAGAAAACACGGACATACACCAAGCGAGCAAGCGAATACACAGACACACACTTATGTATCTCATTCGCTCAAATAAGCCTTGGCCTTGGCTCTTTTTCCAAGCCATTTTTCTCCTCCAACCCCATTTAACCCCGTGAAAAAGCCTACTGAGTACAGTCATATTTTTGAAATCCACACACACACACCCACACACATACAGATACTGACGAAAAAATATCACGGGTCGTAAAAGTGAAAGAAAAAAATCAACTTGAACGATTTTGTATATGATCCAATGTAGTATAATAGCTGAGTGGCCTTTTTTGACTGCGACGTTCTGGAAGTCATCAATCTTCCCGGTGATTTGCCTGTTGCTTCATCCGTCGGCAAAGTGAAAGCTCTATTGTGTCTGCCGTGGAAAAAAAGCTCTTGCGGCTGTTGGGGCAAAAATTTTTACTGACCTACGCCGGAACAAAAGTATAAAGGGCGAAAGGGAGGGCGAGAAACCGCAAACATCGACCGCGTGTCATGCATGCAGGCACGCATTCATCAATGACGGGCTAGAATATACGAATTGACGGGGTGAAAAATCGAGCAGGGCAGTATTGACTCAACCATTACCCTGAAGGATTTCTCTCTCTCTCTCTCTCTCTCTCTCCCCCTCTTTCTTCATCGTATTCACTCCAACCCCTATACGAGTTTGCAAAAACTTGGAAACTCCCCGTAAATTTTGCCAAGAGAGCTTTTCTCGTGGTCTCTCACGTTGGTCGTCGCTGGCTTGAATTTACCCGGTAAATTTTGACCGCGTACTATCTGTGCGAGCTCTTTATATGTCCCGCATCAACCCCGTCCCTTGTTCTTCGTGATCTTTCTGATATTTGCCGTGGGCAAACAAGAGACGAATTCTGGACGGAAACTCAAACGTTAATCCGCGAAAGATAGAGAGAGGGAGAGCGAGAGAGAGAGGAAGGGGAGAGGAACAGAGCTAGAGAGTTGGATAAGAAGTTTTGGAATGGAAAAAAGTAAAAAGGAGGAAAAAAAAAGCTCAGTAGTTAGAACACACGTGGCAGACAAAGGGAAACGTAAGGGCGGAGAGATAGGTCGCAGGGGTTGTTGTACTTGGAGTTCTCTCTGCTCGGCCCTTTCCCAAAAACGAGACGAGATCTCTCTCTTTGCTCATGCCCCATCTCTCTTCGACTCCCCTTCCGTGAAACGAGAGTCCTGCTGTCGTCGGGCAATCCGACAAACCTCGTTTTATATACCTTCTCTCTTTCTCACTCGAGCAGCTACATATATATATATAGTATATGTAAGTATATATATATATATAATATATAATGTATGTAGGTATATAAACGTACTACATAGAAGAAATAAACTCCTCAACTCACCCCTCTCTGGGCGAAACGCCACAATTTCATCTTCTCCCCCTCCCACCCTTTTTTTTGCCACGTTTCTTTCTCGATTTTTTCTCATCCACTCCCGTCTCCGCACCTTATACTCTCGTTTATTTTCCATCTCTCTTATTCGCGCCCATGACACGTGAAAGAAAATCCATTTTCCTCCGTTTCGTTTGGTCGGCCCGCGCCGAATTATTTGCCGGCGAATCCTCACGGAATGTCGTAACGTTATAGATATTGGAATTCTGCGGGAATGAAAATGATAGAAGGTCGGTGAGAAGGGGGAGAGGTGAAGATGAGGCTGAAAGGAAAGTGAGGAGGAGTGAAGGAGGAAGGAGAAAGATCGTGAAATTGGAAAGACAGAAGATTTTCGTATTTCTTATCGAAAAACTCGATGGAGAAATAAAAAGGGAAGTGAATTATTATATCGACAGATGTGCTCGTGTATGAGGGCATTGATTGAAATCACAAATTGTCCGGTTGTAAATCAAGTGTACGCGGTACACGCCCAATAATATTTTCGAGATTATGAGGAGACGATAAAATAACAATTTGGGCCAACGTTAAATATACGTCAGTACTTTTAGACACGTTTTTTATATTCGTGAGAATGAGCTTTTTGCGGTTCAACGTATTTGCCACGGGGTCCTTCGCCGTCGACGTCGACGTCGTTGGTCGAATAAGCCACGGCAAAAACCCCCAGCGTGTGTTTCAACCCCTTTGCCTCTTTGACCTCATTTTTTTGTTGTTTTTTTTTTTTTTTTTTCTTTACTCGAACCCGAGAGAGAAAAACGAACGAGCTTCTCGTTGTGACCAAGAGAGAAAGAGAGACAGTGAGAGAAAAGCTTTCCGACCAACGTTGCGCGCACATAACCAACATAATAATCCGTAGCTGCACATTCACGTTCCTCTTTGTGCACCCTGCGTGACCTAATTCTTGCGAGCCGCATGCCACAGACGAGATTTCAAGCCGTCTGTGTGCGTTGTGCAAGCAAAATCACCTCGTATGATTATAACACCTGGGAAAACCATTTGGAATTATGATGATTTTTTCTGGAAAAAAAAAAAAAAAAAAAAAAAAAAACAGTTAATCAATACTAATGAAATGTTTGCAATATCAACCAAAAGCCAGGAACACCAATCAGAACACGAAAAGTTAATACTTTTCAATGATGATTTTCGCTGAAAAAAAAAAAAACAGTCAATCAATACTAATGAAATGTTTGCAATATCAACCAAAAGCCAGGAACACCAATCAGAACACGAAAAGTTAATACTTTTCAATGATGATTTTCGCTGAAAAAAAAAAAAACAGTCAATCAATACTAATGAAATGTTTGCAATATCAACCAAAAGCCAGGAATACCAATCAGAACACGAAAAGTATTAATTTCAATCCATATCCAAATATATATAAGTAAATCCCAAAAATTCTTCTCTTTGTCTAATTAGTTAGATTAGAGAAAGGGGGAGTTTTACTCGCAATGGATAAGAAGGAGAGGAGAGTCTCGCCTTGGCTGAACGAATGATGATTTTCGCTGAAAAAAAAAAAACAGTCAATCAATACTAATGAAATGTTTGCAATATTAACCAAAAGCCAGGAATACCAATCAGAACACAAAAAGTATTAATTTCAATCAACAAAAGTACATTTAATTATGCAATACTCATGATGCCAGAGCAAGCATTAATGAAAAGTATCCATAACTCAGCAGTAGTAAAAAAAAAACAAAAAAATTATTCCTCCATATCCAAGTATATAAGTAAATCCCAAAAAATCTTCTCTTTGTCCAATTCCACTTACAATTTATAAACCATCAACATAAACGACGAGTCCGTACTATTTTCTATCGCTCAATAATTCGTCTTTCATCCCCGGGTTTTAAATTCCACCTTGGAGTTTGAGCTTTAGCTCCTTCAAGCTCAACTAATTAGAGGAGCCCCGTGAGAAAGGGGGAGTTTTACTCGGAATGGATAAGAAGGAGAGGAGAGTCTCGCCTTGGCTGAACGAAGGGAGTGGTTTGTTGCTCGGCGTCTTCAGCCCTCTTGCTCACAGGGGGGGGTGAGAGTTAGTTTCCGAGAAGCGCGTTCTCCACGACGGACACGGGGGGTGCTTCAGCAAGAATAAGAAAGAGAGAGGGAGAGAGAGATACGAGAAAGGCCTGCACGAAAGTGAAGTATGCGACGCACGCGGCTAAAGGGAGTTTTCAGAGTGAGCGATAGCTAAGGCGCCCAACGAATATAAGGCTGCCATATCGTACATTATAAACACACACACACACACACACACACATATTTATATATATATAGAGTACAGTATATACACTATTACTAACGTGATATAGTGTGAGCATCAGGGCTGGCTACTGGCACAGAATGCTGGCTGTATTACGTAAAACGAGCTCTCCAAACAGACCGCACACCCCCACCTCTTTATCCATAGAAATAGCGATTATACCAGCACAGAGAATCTTGTTCACCCCTCAACCCCTTTAACCTACCTCCCTCTCTCTCTCTCTCTCTCTCTCCTGCCTCTCGTGGCAGTACCGACAACAACTCTCTCCTACATCCCCTTAGAAAACGCTCGCACACGGTGAACAGATTGGTTGTTGTTTCGGAGTTAAACCCCTCGGCCGCGAGGGGCGCGGATGTTGGGGTTGTTCTGCATCGCTTCGCTTCTGCGCTCTATATAGCACGCAGAGGTCATATACGCTTCTATATATATATGTGTGTGTATATATATATGTATATGTATGTGTTTATATATATATAAAGCGAACCATGAAGCACCCAGAGCGCTGCCAGTAGCGCGGCTGTATAAACCTTACAGTCTATCCTGCCCAGCAATGTTATATAGTGGGTGCGGACAGTCAGCACGCTTCGCGGGCCTCTTGCTCGAGGCTAAAGGCCTGTACGTACGAGAGAAATGGAGGGGCCATGGGGTGGAGGATAGTTCGGTATAGGATAGCTTGGAAATGACCAGGACAGAAACCCCTTCGACACCGCGGGGCCAAACGCGCGTAACCCTCGAAATTGCCCCTACCGTGTTACACTGCAACGCACATCACCCAGCTAGAGGGGTTACACTGGAGGTTTCCCTCGACATGAGGGTTCTCCCTGGATTGTAGCTCGATGCGTAAATTTTCGTCATTGGAATAGCCCTTCTTCGTTCTCTAGTTGCATACATAAAGCTCGAAATTGCCTGGGAAACAAAATTTATTCTCTGAATTAACTCAGCAATTAAGCATTTTTTTTTTTAGACTTACAAATGGCCTCGAGATTTAGAAAAATGTCAAAGGAAAATCCACTGGAATGATAAAATTCATACTTCAATTTACTCGAACTCTTTTTTTAATTTTTGTTGAGCTTGTAAATGATTTTTTATAGTGGACTGAGTTAAAAAATAAAATAAAAACAAAAATCTGTTATTCCCTCTCTGAGTGCTTCATGGGTGGTCCACCGATAAATGTGTTTCTGCCACTGCCTATGTGTACCAGCCTTGTTTTTACTGGTACGTACAACTCTGAAATACAGGAGATTCGCGGATTCCAATGAATGAGATTACACACGAGGCGCTTGCGCAACCCGTGAAAACGTGTTTCCTCTCATTTGCTTGCTCACTCGTTCGCTCAAGAGAGAGAGAGAGAGAGCGACAAGTAGAGGGAGGTGAAAAAAACCTCTTCGATGAATCCAAAATAAAATATTCGGCTCACGCTCCCGTGCATATAACACAGCTTTGCGTTCACGCGTGATCGCGCTGGACAGCCCGATCGTCGAGTTACGGGTTGTAAATTCCTGTCACAAATATAAATATAAATATATATATATATATATAGAGAGAGAGAGAGAGAGAGACAGACGCATACGACCACATATTCTCGATTTACGAGGGGGAAGATTACAATACCGGATTATTCGTCCATTAATGCAACAGTACCGAGACTCTCGTATGATCAGAGTCCAACATGCACATTTTGAATGAATAGAAAACTATTATTTGCGTAATATAATTTTTTCAAAAATATTTATATTAATAAATGAATATTCAAAATTATTTTCCCCAAGATAGCCTCATAAGTATCTCGAAAAATAAAGATTTTCGGGGTAAAAGATTCCTTGACTCACGTGGACCAATTTTGAAAGAGTTCCCTCAATTTCCCAATGTAAATTCTCGACATTGTGAAGAGCATTATTCGGCAATCTCTCTCACCGGTGTTCCATCAAAAGGGAGCGAGTAATAATGCGAGTAACACGTCAAGTACGTGTGTCGCTTTATCAAATTTCATCATCTCGAGGTTCCGGAAATCAGGGAGTTTCTCCATCGTGAGCAAATACGACGAGTAGCTTGGCTAATATGAATCGACTAGATCTGCCAAAATTCTCTAACGCATAATCTAAATCTAGCATTCTATATATATATATATATATATTTATGTAATTACTTAGAAAAGTAGCATAGCTATCCGACCATATATGTGATTGTGATAACACGTGCGTTTCTACCGAAATATTTTGGTCCTGTCGCGTATCACGTGTGCACGTAATACTTGTAATGCAAGAGAATCCAGGGGGGTTAGAAGGGTTTACATGGAAGACACTCATCGGACGTGAATCGTGTAAGTACAATTTGAAACTCTCTCCGTGCACAAATATGAACGTGTGTAAATTGCACGTGTGCCCCAATACAGATGTGAGGGGCTTAAGACTCTGAGAGTTGAGATGAGACCGGGTTACAGGAAAACCAGTGGTTATAGTAGATACACGGTGCTCTCCCTTATACCTTGAAGTAGAGTTAAAATGGTGTGTGTGTGTGTTAGGGGTATAAGGTGATTGCAGGGCCGTGCACGACGGCTTAGCCGATGTCTCCAAGGGGGATGATGGCTCTCATCCGTCGGGGATTCTCGGTATGTGTTCTCCCCCTTTCTCTCTCTTTTTCTCCGCTCTGGCACCGCTCTCGTAACGCAGTTCAATGGTAGTCTAGCTACGTAGAGAAGGGTGTCAGAGCGAGTGAGCGCAAAGGGATGAAGAGCGAAAGAGTATGCGATTAAAATGAGAGAGGGAGTGAGAAAGTTTCCATTCGTGGACACACAAACTAGACATAACTCGACGGCCCTGGAGCTGCCGTGTGCGCGCGGCTTTTCAACCCTCCACTTGCTCACACACACCCACACACACACACACAAAGACCCCTCTTTTGCCTCGGGTTTCTCGTCCTATAGTCGTCGTGGTCCTCTCCCCACCAGAGTTACCGCGCGAATCAATAGTGCGTACCCAGAGCCCCGTGACTCGGCGCGAGACACGGGGCTGGGCCGACGCCGACGCCCGATGACGTCCGAGTTTGGCCGATCCAACCCGGAGAGACTCACCCCTGTACACGATGAGAGGGAGAGGACGATGTTACTACCCTCTCTGGTCTCTACCTCAACTTCTTCTTTCTTGCTCTATATCTTTCCCTCCCTCTCTCTCTCTCTCTCTCTCTCCCCTTTCTCGTCGCTTTGCTCCCTTCACCCCCCTGCCCCTTCTCGACTCTCTTGCTTTAACTCCCCTTTCGAAAATCCTCATCCCAGTCGACTCCGCCTCGTCATTCTCTCGTCTACACGAGGCGGATAAGGGATATTCGCCGATCGACAAAGTTCCTCGAGACTTTACTTTCCAGCCCCGGCCCGCTCCTTCGCCAGTGAGACTGGAATGGTAAGGAGAGTTGCGAGAGAAGACGATGCAAGGCACTCGCTGGGTTGGCGGGGAACGGGTGGGGGGGAAGGGGGAGGGAAGAGTCGCTGACGGTAATGCGACCGGGAAAAGACGAGACGCCGAAGAATGAACGGATGAGGGAGGACGGAAGGAGGAAGAAGGGCGCGTGCCTGCGTTCCGGAAGAAAAATAGAAGAAGAGAAGGAAGAGGAAGATGGAGTGCGTTGAATGAGGTGAAAGAGCGAGAGGGGAAAGAGGACAGGAGGCAAAAAAAAAAAAAAGAAGAAATATATAGGAAGAAGAGGAGGAGACTTAACCGACCGAGACTCGTTGAGAATCTACGCGAGCTTTCCAGGCAATTTTTTAGCCACTCCGCGTAACCCGAGGACTATTTTCCATTTTTTTTTTCTATCCCTCTTTGCATCTCCTTCCCTCTCTTTCTATATTCCCGGAACGGTGCATACACGTACCTATCTCTGCGAGAGGGATTCAAGAGGTTATATTCAGTACGAGAGAATCTATTTAAATCCGAATCTCTTCGTTATCTTGGTGGATGCTTTTTTTTTTTTTTCGATCTTTTTTTATTTTTTACGCAAAGCCCTCGATCCCAATATGCAAGCAGTTATATGTAGACGCGAAATGTCGCATGTATGAATATTATCATGGGATATTTCAAACGAGATTTTCCGAGCCAAAGGACAAAAATCCTTTGGCCAAGATTGCGAGGAACGTGAGCGCAGATTTTTCAGGTTGAAAATTCCATCTCGTTCCACAAGCTTACATTTAAACTGGTCGTACGAGGGGCAGCGGAAAGAGAAAAAAAAAATATATATATATATGTTATATGTAATAGCGAACGCGGGTGGTTGTAGACCCCAGCACGTTGAGCGGCCACGAACCCCCGGGCTGAGCTCACCGCGGGCTAGTTTCGAGGGTTGCTCGTCGAGCCACTGCGCTCTCTGCCCCTTCTCTGTCTCTGTCTCTCTCGCTCTCGACCCCCCTCCCTCCTTTTATGCTCGCGTCCCCTCTCGACGTCACGTCGAACTCTCGCAGTGTACGATGGGGAGGGGGTGGGGCGGAAAACAACGGGGTTGTAACTCGCGCGCCATTCTCCTCCGCCACTACCACCACCGCGAAGCACCCCCGTTGGCCAGAAGGGTCGACGAGCCCCTAGTGAGCCGACGAACTTCCGTATCTCCCTCCTGCCATCCGCTACCACCCCCCCCCCACCCCCCTCCCCTTTTCTCGCTTCATTCTCGTTCTTTCTTCAGCCCTGGCTGTTCCATTGATACGACTCGTGCATGGACGACTTGCCAACACACTTCATACACATGTACACATATATATATATACAAGTATGCTGGAGATGTGAGAGGGGATGAAGAGCAGAAGGGATGGAAAAAAAAAAGAAAGAGCACGCTCGCGCGTTGCCCGTTCTATTTTAATAATGTCTGGCACACTGCCCCGCTAATGTCCCGGGGCCTTATCTCTCTCTCTCTCTCTCTCTCTTTCTCTCTCTCTCTCTCTCTCTCTCTCTCCCTCTTTCTCTTTTTCTCTTTCTCTTTCACATAACCCTTCCAATCTCCCTCTCTTCCCTATACACACGAATTGATTCGCAAGAGGTAAAACCGTACCATTCAACGTTGCTTATTTCGCTGTTGCTTCTCCCTATGCTGTCGTAACTAACACTTTGTGTTTTCAGCTCGTGTGTTGAGCGAAAATTTTACCGGGCGATTTATTATCATTAAATTTTCACACGGTGATCTTTCAATTATTATTTTTTTACGATTTTTAATCTCGCGAAGGAAAAATATCTGTAGTATCGTAAAAATTAATTTGTGACTCGAATTCTTGAGGATCAATTTTTCATTATGAAATATAAAAGAAAAATAAATTATCATTGGATAATAATATATATATATTATATATAATATATAATAATATTGGATAATAACTGGAGAAAGAGAAATTCTAGGGTTTCGGATGTGTTTTATATAAAATGTTTTATATAAAATGATCGATCGGCAGAGAGGGGGGAGAGTTAGTTTCTGCAATAACTGTGAAGAACAATCGACGATAATTCGGTACCACCCAACTCCCAGATGGGAGAGGGGGAGGCTCGGTCTACCAGCTTCCAATTAATTATCGATTAAAACCCCTCGATAGGAGAATCGACTGAAATAATTAGGCGACGGTGGACCACTCGACGAGTACCCGCGATCAAGAGCGAACGAGCGCGCGTGATCGACGAATAGAAGCGGAAAGAGACAAATAATTAGAGAGTAACCGCAGATTTAGCGTGGGAAACCAAATTGAAGTGAGCGACGGTATGGATAAGGGTGTTTAATTATTTTCCACCTCTATTTCTCTCCCTCTTCCTCTCTCTCTCTCTCTCTCTCTCTCTGTCTCGTCCACGCGATCGTCCAAACTACTTTAACCTCGACGATCTCACAATATACGAAACGATTCTCCGTATGTCGATTTTTCTCATTATGGCCATCATAGAAAAGATTACGAAATTTTTTCGTCGTAGCCAAAGATTCGGGACAAAGTTCAAGCCGAGATATCGAGATGAAGTGTCATTGTTCAACTTCCGTTTAGCCACAATTCTTTGGCACGTTGCCATAAACCGAGCAAAGACAGAATATATATATAGTCATATAATGGAGTGTATTACGACTAGACTCCAACAAAGACGAGAGTACCTATATATGAGCGAGTTTACCATCTCGAGACTTTCTTCCAAAATTGATTTAGAACAACGTCCTTTCGCCAACAAATAATGTGGTTCGCCACTTTTACTGCCACCGGTTGAATATCACAGAATTTCTTCCATCTCCAATGATAAAATTGACGATACGCTCAGCTGTTTTAATAATTTTTTAATCCTACTTAAGCATTATTTATTATTATTATTGTATTATTATTATTATTATTATTATTCGTTAAAGTTTATGCGAAAAAATTGTATCGATCATTTAACCCCTCGTTCTCCACTCAGCAATTATGATTATTCGATAATAAAACAATTTTGGACAAAATTGACAAAACGCACAAGCAGTAGAAGAGAAAGCGATATAAAAGCTGCTTTAAAAAATGTATTTAAAAAAAGGAGGGGTGGGGGGAATACGAACAAAGGGTAGGAGACGAGAGAAAAAGCAATGGGAAGAAAGTAATTTGCCAAACGTCACTCGCCGATCTTTTGTTTCGACAGGATCTCTACTTTTCTCGTTTCAACGAGGCAAAAGGAGAAAGGTAAAATGTGCTTTAATTGGTATACGGCGCTGGGTGAGACCCCCGGAAGGATTTTCCTTTTCTCCTGACGAATAAACGTTACGAATTAAACACTATACTGTATATTAATGTATAATAATATACCATATACCTCTGTATAATAATATACCATAGTCGTGTGTACACTTTTGTAGCAAAGAAAATTCTGTCTCTCGATCTCGTGGCAAAAGCACGAGAGCCCCGCAATTCCTGCTGTCGTTAAGTGCCAGAATGGAGGTTCGGCTTTGTATTTTTTTTTTTTTTTTTCTTTTTCTCCCTCGCTCCCTACACATTTTCTCCGTAAAATAATGCCGTGAAAATTACGCGAGAAAATGCAAGCAGGTAAATGAGGAAAAAAACAATGGCCGATGCGTTTTATATATATATATATATGCTGAATAATTTTTAATAATGAAAAGAAAGAAGAAAAAAAATGCCAATAGAAATGCATTCTCCGTTTGAGATCCTTTTGACTCCGTTTCATATATATATATATATATCTATACATACTTTACCGAGTATAATATCTGCATCTCACTGGACCGAATGAATCTCGAATTCTCTCATCCGAATGAAAATTTATTATTCATCCGACGTCCGAGCGACGACGATACGGAATGATATTCCGATTGGATTATCCATCGGGAATATTTATGAACCAGCCAACAGGTTTTTTTTTGTCCCCTTCCGCGGAGGCTGCGCGCGTTTGTGCGGACTCGTGATATCACGATCGCCGCGGACGAGATCACTTTGAGAGAGAAAACTGGCTCGGAGTCTCGTGATTATTGTGTAGGTGAAATGAGAGACGACGAGAGCAGAGCGAGAGAGAGAGAGAGAGAGAGAGAAAGAGCTGAGCTGAGCTCGATCGTGAGAAACGTGAAGCGGCGAGAGAATCGACCGGGAAGCAAAATTAAGGGGTGATACTCGTTCATTCGCCTCTCATCGACAATCCTGAGTTATTAAACCACGTCAATTTTTTTTTTTTCTTTTTTTTTTTCTCATCGACGAATCTTCCTTCAGTATTATTTTTTTTCATTACCTTTTCTTCGACTCTGATGAGATTACATCTCATCTCATCGGACATATTTCATCGATTATATAAATCTGACAGTTTTTTTTATCCAAATCTCTGCTAAATGACGAAAATAAAAAACACTTTTAAAAATCATCACCATTTTTGTCGAGAACCCCAAAGTGGCCCCAGATAAATAATTGAAAAAAATTAAAAAAGACAATAATTATTTCACTACTAATTCAAAGAATAATAAAAAGTCGAACATATTTTAGATTCGCTGCGAATTATCGAGATAACGTGCGACACAATTAAATATATATATAGATATGGTATAATTATTATTATATCAATATTTTTTTAATAATCTGAAAAAAAAAATAAAAAAAAGAATAATTATTTCACTACTAATTCAAAGAATAATAAAAAGTCGAACATATTCGAGATTCGCTGCGAATTATCGAGATAACGTGCGACACAATTGAATATATATATAGATATGATATAATTATTATTATATCAATATTTTTTTAATAATCTTAAAAAAAATAAAAAAATACAATAATTATTTCACTACTAATTCAAAGAATAATAAAAAGTCGAACATATTCGAGATTCGCTGCGAATTATCGAGATAACGTGCGACACAATTGAATATATATATAGATATGATATAATTATTATTATATCAATATTTTTTTAATAATCTTAAAAAAAATAAAAAAATACAATAATTATTTCACTACTAATTCAAAGAATGATAAAAAGTCGAACATATTCGAGATTCGCTGCGAATTATCGAGATAACGTGCGACACAATTGAATATATATATAGATATGATATAATTATTATTATATCAATATTTTTTTAATAATCTGAAAAAAAATAAAAAAATACAATAATTATTTCACTACTAATTCAAAGAATAATAAAAAGTCGAACATATTCGAGATTCGCTGCGAATTATCGAGATAACGTGCGACACAATTGAATATATATATAGATATGATATAATTATTATTATATCAATATTTTTTTAATAATCTGAAAAAAAATAAAAAAATACAATAATTATTTCACTACTAATTCAAAGAATAATAAAAAGTCGAACATATTCGAGATTCGCTGCGAATTATCGAGATAACGTGCGACACAATTGAATATATATATAGATATGATATAATTATTATTATATCAATATTTTTTTAATAATCTTAAAAAAAATAAAAAAAAAGAATAATTATTTCACTACTAATTCAAAGAATAATAAAAAGTCGAACATATTCGAGATTCGCTGCGAATTATCGAGATAACGTGCGACACAATTGAATATATATATAGATATGATATAATTATTATTATATCAATATTTTTTTAATAATCTTAAAAAAAATAAAAAAATACAATAATTATTTCACTACTAATTCAAAGAATGATAAAAAGTCGAACATATTCGAGATTCGCTGCGAATTATCGAGATAACGTGCGACACAATTGAATATATATATATAGATATGATATAATTATTATTATATCAATATTTTTTTAATAATCTGAAAAAAAATAAAAAAATACAATAATTATTTCACTACTAATTCAAAGAATAATAAAAAGTCGAACATATTCGAGATTCGCTGCGAATTATCGAGATAACGTGCGACACAATTGAATATATATATAGATATGATATAATTATTATTATATCAATATTTTTTTAATAATCTTAAAAAAAATAAAAAAATACAATAATTATTTCACTACTAATTCAAAGAATAATAAAAAGTCGAACATATTCGAGATTCGCTGCGAATTATCGAGATAACGTGCGACACAATTGAATATATATATAGATATGATATAATTATTATTATATCAATATTTTTTTAATAATCTTAAAAAAAATAAAAAAATACAATAATTATTTCACTACTAATTCAAAGAATGATAAAAAGTCGAACATATTCGAGATTCGCTGCGAATTATCGAGATAACGTGCGACACAATTAAATATATATATAGATATGATATAATTATTATTATATCATATACTATATACATATATACATGTATACTAATTCAAAGAATGATAAATAGTCGAACATATTCGAGATTCGCTGCGAGATAACGTGCGAAACAATTGAATATATATATATAGATATGATATAATTATTATTATTATATCAATATTTTTTTAATAATCTTATCAAAGTTCATTTCCACCCACGAAGAGAGAGAGAGAGAGAGAGAGAGAGAGAGAGAGGAAAAAAGGATTGATGGTGAGGAAAAGCCGCTGATGCGCTCTCGCACGGTGTGTTACACACTGTGGGTGCTAGCCACGCGGTCGATATCATCAGAGAGAAAATTTGCCATCGTTCCACGCAGTTTGAAACGCGAATCGTTTCATGAGGCGCGAGGACGGCTGGGGGAGGTCAGCGCGCGCCCTCCGCTCGTCGAGTATTTCGCATTCCGTCTCGATTTTCCGCATGATCGTATACGCGATTCCCTGCTAGTAAATTCTTTATACAGTGTAGAAGAGCCAGCAAGGATTCCGGGAATATGCCCAGATCGAAAAGGGCTGAAATTTCGATGAGAGAAAACAAAAAAAAAATGATATTTATAATCAGCCTCGCCTTATGCTCTTCTCGTATGTAAATTCAATCGCTCAATTGCAATAGGGATTTTTTTTTTTATCGTGTGTGGAAACAAAGAGAAAGAATTGTCAGAATGTACGAAAAGGGTGAAAATCTGGAGGAAAAAAAAAAAATATCTGTATTAATTAATGTTGTGTCGTAATAATTGTGCTGTCCTGGCATAAAAGTTCGATACGTCAATTATTCAACATATGTACATTACGTATAAACGTATATAAACGTATATAAGCATATATATATATATATATATATGTAAACATCCGTCTCGCGGGTTGCAGGTGCATCAAAGCTTCTGGTTCGTCGCACGAGTTATTCGATACCCTCGTCCCTGATTCACTGTATGTGCAATCCACCTCCATCCTCTCTTTTCATTCTCGTGTGCCCCGAAAAGTTCAGTGGCAGATATTTTTTCACCCTCTCTTGCATCAGCAGACATGGAGAGAGAGAGACAGAGAAAGAGAGAGAGAGAGCTCGACAGAGTCACATTGGGGCAATCAGAAAATTTACGATCGATATGGTCACAGTGCACACACCGGAATTGATATAGATACACACACACACACACACACACACACACACACACATATATATATATATATATATATATATATATATATATATACAATGTATATATAGGGCTTTATCTACAGTACGTTTATATACGGATCGTGTATATCTATATACATCTGTACATATACACGTATATATATGTATATAAATAGATGAACCAGGTAGTTTGAATAAATCCGTAAAAAATCGAGTGGTCATTCACAATTCGTTTGAAATTCAGAGATTTACCGTCTCTTTTGGCAATCAAATAAACCCCCTCCACCTTTCCCCGCTGGTATGTGGACTTGCTGCATCTCTCTCTCTCTCTCTCTCTCTCTCTCTCTCTCTCTCTCTCTCTCTCTCTCTCTCTCTCTCTCTCTCTCTCTCTCTCTCTCTCTCTCTCTCTCTCTCTCTCTCTCTCTCTCTCTCTCTCTCTCTCTCTCTCTCTCTCTCTCTCTCTCTCTCTCTCTCTCTCTCTCTCTCTCTCTCTCTCTGTCGCACTCTTTTCTATATCTCTGATCGTTTCTCTCGTTTGGCTCACATTTCCAGAAGCCTCTCGCGTCCCAGTCCAATATATGTGCTATTATATATCCCATGAAATCCCGAACGATTGGCCGAGAATCGGTTTTCAGCAATCTCGAAAATCTCTCTCTCTCATTCTATCCTCGCATATGGTCTGAAAATCGCTTCTATTTATAAAAGGGCGGAATATCAAGAGCTATGGTCGAACGTGATACGAGTACGGATGGATGAATAGGTTTTTAGATATACATAGAAATGCATACATATTCGTATGTATGTGTATATATATATATATATATATATATATATATATATGTTAGAGAAATTTACTATGTATGTATATATATATATATATATATAGATCTTTGAACCAGTTTCATGAGTCGCCTTTCCATACCTGCAGAGAGAAAGAGAGAGAGAGAGAAAGATAGAGAGAAAGAGAAAGAGAAAGAGAAAGAGAAAGAGTTATACCACAGGTTGGATAATTCTCATAGAGATGGGTATACAAGAGTTGCCAAGCCCCTATAGCGAATAGTACACAAAACTATATGCATATTTATACGCCTATAAGGCATATATATATATATGCGTGTATGTGTTTGTATGATAGGTTATAGTTGTATAGTGCAAGCTCAGCTCTCGTAGTACCCCCTGAGAAAGAAAATGCGAGTGCGAAACTTTACGAGCGTAGGTATGCTCGAGGAGGTTGAGAAAAGTTTCTCTCTCTCTCTCTCTGTTTTCCTCGCTACGGGCTATGAAATGCCAATCGATCTCTCGTGAAATGCATCCGTGCAATCCTAGAGTTCTCTATTTTACCTCGTGTCCCTTTTCCTCCATCTTTCTCTTTCCTCGTGAGGGTCGGATTCGAGAAAAAATTGCGAACTCGCGGAGAGAGAAAAGATTTAAAAGAGAAGCTTTTGCTCACATTGCGATCGAAGAACGCGTTGAAAGTCTCCATATGGAGTTAAACTCAGCTCAAAGATTCACCCCTATCTCTTTTTCTCCCCTACCTCATATATATATATATATATATATATTTAAGACAATTTTATTTTCTTCGCATTACCCGAGGGAGCAAGAGAAAGGGAAAACGATATTTCAGAGAAAGATGGAGAGATAGCAAAATGTGTATTGCACACATTTTTATATCACGCATTTTCATCCACGAAACGAGGATTTAATTTGCGAATCGAGATATATATACGGTTGAAGGGAAACTCTCGAGAATCTTTATGTCCTTCTCTCTGGCTCTTTTCCGTTTTACTATTACGCAGATGTAAAAAAGTATGGGCTGTAGTACCCAGGGATTTCCGCTGTTCTCTTTTTTTTTCAACGTTTTACAGTCGACTCTCTCTCTCTCTCTCCCTCTTTCGCTCTCTCTCTCTCCCTCTTTCGCTCTCGCTCTCTCCGTCTTTCGTTCTCTCTCTCTCCCTATTTCGCTCTCTCTCTCTCTCTCCCTCTTTCGCTCTCTCTCTCTCCCTCTTTCGCTCTCTCTCTCCCCCTCTTTCGCTCTCTCTCTCTCTCCCTCTTTCGCTCTCTCTCTCTCTCCCTCTTTCGCTCTCTCTCTCTCTCTCCCTCTTTCGCTCTCGTTCTCTTTCTCTACCGGTTGCGCTTATCTCGTCCTCTCGTCGTCCACTCTTCCCCCATACCTTTTCCCTTCTCTTTTCTCATCGTTTTTCACCCCCTTTAGCTCACATATGGAGGATAAATGCGAGGGTGCGACTCTCTAGCATGATTCTATATGTCTCCTCGTTTCTTTTTCTCGTTCGTTCTGCCATGCATACGATCTTTTCACTCTTATTCACGAATACGAAGTAGAGAAACAGAATTGTATGCATTTCGACCGAGTGCACATGTGTGTGTGTGTGTCTGTGTGTGTGTGTGTGTGTGTGTGTGTGTGTGTGTGTGTGTAAGTGTGTAAGTGTGTAAGTGATGGAGATAAAGAGAAAAGAGCTCAAAATTAACCACGAGCAGGAGAGTATATTCCTCCATTCTACGTTCATTCTGCTCCTATCGCTCTTTTCTACTCTCATCTTTCTTCCGTTATCGTTTTTTTTTTTTTTTACTCCCACCCTCATGGTCTCTTGTTTAATAGCCGGAAGCGTAATTACTTATGTCTACGGGGAGCATCATGAAAAAGAATAATGAATATAAAGAAATATAAAATATCATGATTGATACAAAAATTCATTCGGCACAATTTAATTAGAATATTTATCGCGAATAAAATTAACACCGGAAATATTTATCGCAGAGAAGAATTATAATCCAAAATAATTTTATAAACTAATCAAATTTGATGATATAAATTGTGAAAAATATTATTCGGAAAAAATAAATAAAAATATTTCGAAAATCGTGATAAATAATTCCAATATTTTGCCAATATGATTTCTAATTAATCCATCAAAGGTTCGCTTTTATACTCTGTGTCCACCTCCCTCTGCCCAACTTTCCAATACCGAAATACGACAAAGCCAGCTTGTGTATACTTCATTCAGCCGAGTTTCTCATAATTGACCAAAAGTGTGATTAGTCGCAGTTTCCGTTCTGCTATGAGAGATAACTCAATATGGCTGTATGAGAGAATCGGAGAAGTACAAAGGGGGTGGTTTTGCGAAGCTTTGGCATGCTGTAACACCACAGAGCCCATTCGCCGTAACATTCCAAAGGTAGAGAGATAGAGAAGGAGTGAGATAGACAACTACCAACTATTCTCCATTTTCCTGGGCGACAGATCGTCCCGGTTGAATGAGATGGTGGACTATTCTCAAAAGCAACCCTTTGACATCCATCGTCCTGGTCAAGGTGCTTCCTCTCTCTCTCTCTCTCTCCCTCCCTCTCTCTCTCTCTCTCTCTCTCTCTCTCTCTCTCTCTCTCTCTCTCTCCTCTCTTCTTTCTTTGCATTCTCACCACTGGTATTCGAGCTTCTGGTCAATGAACGTATTAACGTTCACGAGAGAAATACGCAGAGAGAAACGTCCATCTCGAAATGGAAGTACGAGGTTTACAGAGAGACTCTGGCTGATACACATCGCCATATATATATGCATATATTGGAGAAACAGAGGCCGGTATAATTTGCGTGGAAAGCCCTGGATATATATATATATATATACACACATACATATATATATATATATATATACAGAAATATGATATATATATATACGTATACATGTTTGTGATAACGCAACCGACCACCAGGCAACAAACACCTGTGATGCTTTTCACAGTGTTCTCTCTATGAGGGTGGGCGTCACGAAGGGAATGTTCGTGGGCTTTAACGGTCGCTATATATATATATATATATATATGAACCTCTCGAATATCACTCTTGCACTGTAGCCCGTTCTGTATTTGTCAAATTCATGATTGCAGAGATTGCTATCTTACGCCACGGTTCGTCCATGCCAACCATTAAACTACATACAGTGCAATCGTATCGTATATCAATGTGCATCCATTATGTATTGAAGTGAGCACTATATATATATATATGTTTGTGTGCGTGTGTGGGAGGTGCGAGAGATTTGGAGATTCCAACATTCGGAGGCTCTTGATGAACACAAAGCGCATTTATGTGTGTGTGTGTGTGTGTGTGTGTGTGTGCGTGTGGGTGCGTATGCGTGCATATATAGAGTGAAAATTTCGAACGTATGTAGTAATCAATCCAAGCTCCAAAATTCGTGGGTGTTTGCAGAGAAAACCACATACATGTATATGACATATGAATACACGTAGTGACACACCCATATATATATATATATATATATATATATATATATATATATATATATATATATATATATATATATAACTGTACAATCAGTTGACGAGCTTGTATAACGAGGAGAGTTATCATTTGTGCTAAACGAACGTGAATGTGACAATCCTATATACATATGGGAATAAAGCTCACAGAAATGGAATTTAGCAAAGCGAATGAAAATTTACTCCCACGTGATATTCACGGAGCATTGAGAACAAAAAAACAAAAAAAATCTTTCAATCGAACACGAAAAAATCAATCTTGTTCCTCAGGATGAAAAGTAATTGGAAATAATTGGTAGATGTAAAATGAGAATTTCAACAATAATGATGATGTAAAAAAATATTCAAGTTGAAAATGTAGAGAGAAAATAGAATCATCACATTGGAGTAGAGTAATATTTTTGAGGCTGTCAGAATTCGTTGGTAATATTCGTCGCTGTGGGGGAAAAAAAGAAAAAGAAAATCTGCGTTAACCACGGCGAGCGATAAATTTGCAAAACTACATCAGGGGACGAGAGAATTATTCATAATAAAAAGTACGGTAGACCTCATTTCGCGCGAAGAGGGAAGAAATGCAAAAAAAAAAAAAGGAGAAATCTTTGGGGAGAAAAATGTGGCGCCCTCTGTACATATATGCAGTGTATATATATATACGTAAATGGGTGGACGAGAGAGAGAGACAGAGAGTGCCCTGTGTCTTGAAAATTCGGAATAATCACGCGCGTTTTACAGAATTATACGACAGCGAGCGAGAGACCAGCTGGGTAGTTTTCTCTCCCTCTTCGTTTCACCTCTTGCATCACATTTTTCTCAATCCTCGAGGGAGTTGCCGGTTCTTCGTGATTTTCCTTTTTTTTTTTTTTGCCCTTTCTCCGAGAGAGTTGTCGACAGGTTCGTTGGGGCGCATAGTCAGAGAGAGAGAGAGAGAGAGAGAGAGAGAGAGAGGCGGGGGGGCGTCGAGATAATTCGAAAGAGTGGAGAGTAGAAAAAAGGAGAGCACAAAAAAAATGAAAAAAAAAATAGAGAGAAGATGCTGCTACATCAGGATAAGGTACAAGAGAGAATGGCAAGGGGCTCGGGACGCTCTCGGGCAAACAAAACGAGAATTCACCAGAGAGAAAAATAGCCACAGCGAATGAACGAAAGAACGAAGATAGAGAGAAATAGAGAATACAGAAAAGAGAGCAAGAGTTAGAGTGCAAAGGAGAGATATTATCCGGGTGGAAATAGTTGAGAGAAAGGGAATTAGTGAGAGGAACGCGAAAGTGAGAAAACTAAAGTCAGTGAGCATGAAAAAAAAAAAAAAGAAAAAAAAAAAGTTGCCTGTAAAAAAAAGTGAGATGGCGTGTAAAAACGAGGGTGGATGGGTGGTGTGAGGGGTGAAGGAGTCGTAAGCTAACGTTGGAGGGGTTTTGTAGACGGTAAGCTGGCTTTATAAGCCACTGGCGGGTCGTTGGGTGGCGGCCCTTACGTTCAATACGCCTTATCCTTCTGGTCTCGTTGATGTTATTCCCCTGCATCTCTCCCAACCCTCATCTCTCCCCTTCTCTCTCTCTCTCTCTCTCTCTCTCTCTCTCTCTCTCCCTCTCCCCCCCCCCCCCCCCTCTCTCTCTCTCTCTCGCACGTTCTCTTTACAGTCTCATTTTTCCCTCCTTCTCTCGCGTGAGCATCTCCCTCGTCCTCTTCTTATCACCCCTAAATATACCGACGTAACATGTATTTTTAATCAGTGCTCAGTTCTCGTTTTCCTACCGGCCCTGCTCTCGTATTACCTACACAGATGCGTACAAGCCATTCTTGACTCTTCTTCCTCTCCCTTATTTTCTTCTCTCTCTCTCTCTCTCTCTCTCTCTCTCTCTTCGTCGAACTTGGTCAGAAAAAAAAATACCACAGAGAAGTCCTTTCGCCTTTTCGACTCTTCCTCCTGGGACTCGACACGACTGAGGTATTTCGGGTAACATTCCCAATCTAAAAGCCCTTAGCTATATATATCTAGTATATTTTCATCCCTTATTTTGACCTCCCTCTTTTGCCTGTACACAGAAATACACACACAACTCGTCCTATTTTCGACGAATATTTTGATAACATGCTCGTGTTATGGCGATCTCTTAACGCAAATAAAAAACTTTTCGTCTAATGGCGAAATAGGTAATTCGATATATACGAGGAAATGTCAGTAATTTTTCAAACATTTTGTCTGTGTATATATAACAGAAGGTCGAGTAATGTGCTTGGCGGGCAATCCATTAGCAAAGGCGAACGAGAGGATGCGGTGCATATTAAATATATATATATACATATATATATATCTATATGCAATTCAGAGTGGAAGAGAGGGTCGCATTTGTCCTGTTTTCACGATGATACTCAACTTCTCGTTTAATTTATCAGACAGTACATTTGCGTGTATCTGTGCGTTCGTTAACTCAACAAGAGAGCACAGGGCATGTTCACGAAGTCACTCCAATTCGTATGTACATATTGATTTAATTCTAGATTTTCCAACAGCTCGAAAAAAAAATCCTCCATATATATATAAATATATATATATATATATATGTATATATATATATATATATATAAACTTGATTTACAAGCGTATTTGCTTTTCGATGTAAACCAGGAGGCAATTTAATTTTCTCATCATCGTCAGAGTATAATCATTCGAAAAGTCCACTCGAATTTGTACTGTTTTTTTATTTATGTATAAATTTTAGTTCGAACAAAAAAAAAAAAAAAAGTCAATGTTACGAAGAGCTTTTAAAATATATTTATGGTCATCGGTGAGATTGAATTTTTCAAATTTTTAACAAAAAATGAAAAAGCCTCGAAAATGTATTATTATTATTATTTATTTTTTTACGGTACTAACAGCGATGGCTGAATTCGTTGCCAGAGTGCGACACGAAAAAGCACTGCAACATCCGGGAGAATGAGTTTTGCAATATCGCGACGAGTTTGACGGTATATTAGAGGGCGCTGGAATCGAGCAAAAAAGCATATATATAGTTATGCGGAGGTACAATGCGTACGTCTACCTGCGAGAAATAAAGTGTGTATATATATATATTATATATATACACCGCCAGGTATGAACGCTATATCGTAGATACCCGGAGAAATGTGCGAAATGCGATAAAAGCAGGAGAGGAAAGGACGAAGAAAACGAAATACGTTTATGTCACATAAAAGGGGGTACGAAAGCTCCTGTTGTCTCGTCATATATATATTTGCCACGCTGCTACGACCATTTTACTTTATCCACCTTCTTTTATATCTCTGCCTTGAGCCATTTACAGCCTCACTGGACCTTTGTTTCTCACACAATCTTCATCTTTTTTTCTCTCTCTCTCTTTCTTTTCGTATTTTCGTCAATTTTTCTCGCACTTCACACATCGACGAGTTTCGAGTCTCACTGTACTGTATTGTCGATAACTCATATTTCATATAACTATATATGTATATATATATATATATATATATATATATATATATATATATATATATATACATATATACATACATACAACTATATATATACATATATATATATATATATATATATGTATATATTTTCTATATAGCTGTAAGTAAGAAAAGATCAGAGTGTTTTTTTGTGCCTCATAAGTCACTCAATCGCTGTATCCATAGCAACGAACTCTTTTCTTTCCTCCCATGAAGAATTCTTCATGTTTCTCCTCTTATAATAAAATTCCTTCGGTTTTTTTTTTTTTGCTACATACCATGGCGATTGGTTGCCACCGGATATACAATCGTCGAGGAAGAAGCATTTTTTTTTTAAATTTACATATCGCATTCTCACCGGATGTCGCTCGTCTGGTACATTTTGTTCCTATCTGATATATATATATATATATATATAATTATATTTTTTATATTTTTATTTTCATTCCTCTCTGACCCTTCCGGCTGTACAGACCCTCGATCTTCGACATTGTATCCGTATCTCGTGATTGTGTGCTTATATATATATATATATATATATATATATATATATATATATATATATATATATAAAGTGTGTGTGTGAGCCGAGCCTGCACAATGCAATAGCCATAATATAACGAGATGACTCTTGCAACTCGATATACACGTGATGAAAAATATACACAATATCGCCCCAACATTGTCGTTCGCCTCCCTATATTTTTGCCGGGCACATATAATACTTTGTTATGTCCATCGTCGATAAGAACCGACGAGCTTTTATTCTTGAAACAAAACAGATTAATATTATATTATTTAATTAATAATCACTCAAATTGAAAATAAAATTCAATTCATTCGTATAAATATTTCAAATTTATTTTATCCAACTTGACGAAAAATATTTTTATTTCATTCAAGTAAATATTATACTCGATTAATTAAATTAAATAAAAATTTATTTTCCTTGATAAAAATTTATTTAAATCGTTCGTCGCGATTTATATATTTAAATAACTCCCTCGCTCATTACGAAACATACGTGATTTAAATGCGTATGTGTGCAAGAGTAGTGTCAGTCGAATCGCTCATTAAAATCACGAGGCTCGAGAGGGTTTTGCTGCGCCGAAGGGTTGAGAAATCTCGGCAAGGGTGAAGCGTCTCGTGGTTAGCATATACATATATATATATATATATATATATATATATACTTGTGCTGCTGCCGTTGTGCTCTTCTCTCCGTCTCTTCGCGTAGGAAACTTTGCCGAACGCTTTGTCACAGGCCAACGAGCGAGCTACCCTCTGCTCGAACAGAATCATTATGCTAATTAATTAACAGTACGTCGTGTATGGTATATAAAGGTGAAGAGAATGAGCGGAGGGATTCAATCTCGTATATAGTTTGTGGGGAAACATTATCCATTGTCCCTTCTCATAATAATAATAATAATAATAATAATAATAAATATATTATTATTATGACAATTATCATCGTAGTTCTTGAATATCTTTATCGAATTGATCGTATAATTAATATATCGAGTCGAATAAAAATCATGTCTGACAAAAATTCAATTTACGTCAAATGAAAAATTTATCACTGTATCGTAACTGTGCACACACACATCCCCACATAACCACCCTTGAATATCGTATGGTGTCGTCTAATTATTTCGAGACGATACCGGTAAGCCCCTCTGTCAAGTGGATATATATTACAGAAGGAGAGCAAGTCTTGCGAAACTTCCTAGGGGCCTCCTTGAACACAGAAATCCCTCCCACCCCCTCCCACCCCCCTACCGCTTGCCGGAGTAATATCCTGTTGGATGAGTTTCCATACACGAGGTCCAGAAAGCGAGAAAGAGAAGGGGTGAGAGAGAGAGAGAGAGAGAGAGAGAGAGAGAAAGGGGTGAGTAAGAGAGAGAAAGGGGAGAGTAAGAGAGAGAAAGGGGTGAGTAAGAGAGAGAAAGGGGAGAGCTATATATATCCGGAAGTGGATAGGGCACCGAGGAGTTTGGCACTGGAGGATATCGTGAAAAATGATCGATAGCAGATTCAGGAAAATTTCTGGGCTTCGTCTCGTCTATGTAACGAAAGAGACAGAGAGAGAGAAAGAAGAAGAAAAAAAAAAGTGAGGTAACATGAAGTTGTAGTCTATACCTTGTAAGGGCAATGTCGTGGCCGGATACTCGTTCTATCTATTGAACAACCTTCATCTTTTCTTCCTTCTCTCTCTCTCTCTCTCTCTCTCTCTTCCTCGTTTCAGGAAAATTGCACGACGCTCGCGAGACGACTTCCGGCGAGTTACCGATCGAGGAAAGGTAGCAGTACACAAGGGATGAAAGTATAGGAAGCAAAAATGGGGATGGTGCATGTCGCTCTAGCTGCTTCTCGTAGTGCAGAAGGGTATATATATATATATATATATATATATATATATATATATATATATATATATATATATATATATATATGGGTAGTAAAATGTAGAACCGAGCCGCGCCCTCGAAGCTGGCCAGGAAATCGCTTCTCTCTCTCTCTCTCTCTCTTTCTCGTTCTCACGAGGGTATACGAGATGCCGTTCGCACCGGATTTTCTCGTTCATATATAAAATTGCATGACATCGAAAGCTCTCATCTCTCTTCTACCCTTCCTCGCTACGATCCTGTTTTCTAAAACCACCGTACTCTTCAATTTCTCTCTCTCTCTCTCTCTCCCCCTTCTTCTTCACCCCTCCCTCCCTCCCTTTTGTACGCCCTCCTCATTCTCTACGGTTTCTCGTATTCTGTCTCCCTTTAACCGAACTTAGTCACGAGGTAGGCATTTTCTTCGGATAAGCTTCGACTTCTATGTGGTCATGCTGCTACCCTCCGCCATTGCATTATATATCCCGAAGGGGTTATTAGAAAAAAAAAACAGTTACGTATCGCAAAAAAACCTCGCAGTCTTTCACGATGACAAATATTTTATCGAGGAACTGTAATTAAGGGTAAAAGAATGAGGATGATAAAATTTTCCTTTGTCCCCATCATGCTGTAACGATATACCGGTAAATATCGGTGGAGAGAGATGGAGAGAGAGAGAGAGAGAGAGAGAGAGAGAGAGAGATTGAAAGAGGAGAAGCCTCGAACAAACGATCGGTGCGTGCCAATTGCTCGGTGCAAGGGCTCGTCCTGTGTGTGGTCAGCCGCAGCGAGTAACGACGTCGTCTAAACAAACCAATACAGCTATACCAGTTGTGTACATTCTACTCTCTACTGTCGTCTAGAATTTATAAGCGTGTGGGTGTACGTAGGTATATATATTGATGGTAAAATACACGAATCACTCCACAAGAGTCCTCTACATATATATATATATATATATAGATAGATAGATAGAGAGAGAGATAGATAGATAGATAGATAGATAGATAGACAGAGAGATAGATTCCATAAAGATATTTTTTTTTAATTTCCTCTCCATCTTCGTGAATGAAGTTTTGGTCCATTCGCCCCAGTCAATTTGACCGTAACATTTTTTTTTTTTTTTTTTCATTAGTCTCGACGTTATGCACTCTTTCTCTCTGTTTTTCGTTCTCTCGCCTTTCTCTAAGCTCGTTTATATCGTCGACAGACGTTTTGGTTGATGCACATGAGTGTCTCCATGCACCAGAAGCTGGACCAGTTTTCTCCTCGCACCCCTTGACGTGACGAGAGCCGTGTGTAATCCACTTCGCTTCCGTCTCTCATGCTCAATGGACATGGACATATATATATATATATATATATACCACCATACCATCATAACGCACTATATATATATATATATATATATATATATATATAGTGCGTTATGGTGGTATAAGCACCGGTAGTTGTGTATAGTAGAACATCCGGAACGCGCGTGAATTGCGGCTTTTTTTCGTCACCGCATTCCAACGAGCTTGTCGAGCTCTCCTCCTCGCTATCCTCGTAACGCGCATCAGCAAATCTCTTCACACCATTGAGCCACCCTACCACCCCATTCGGGGTCGACACTTCTCTCGTTCTCTCGTTCAAAATCTCGTCTCTTCCTCTCTCTCTCTCTCTCTCTCTCTCTCTCTCTCTCTCTCTCTCTCTCTCTCTCTCTAGCTAACCCCAAAGAACCATGCAGAAGTGGAGAGAAAGGGATTGACACGAACGAGAGGAAAATAGTTTATAAAAGGGATGAAAAAAACAAAAAAAAAAAAAAAAATGTTTCCAACGCCAGGACATGTTGATAGTGGTTTTTCCGTCTATACACGAAAATCCATCAGGCATTATTCTATGTATATCGGCCGTTCCAATATACCGATGAACCGAAAAACTGTAGGTCGTGTGTGCGTGACAAACTCCACTAGCTCTGATATTGAACACACGCACTGGTGGTGAAGAAAGAGAGAGAGAGAGAGAGAGAGAGAGCTAGAGAACCTTTCGAACTCGCCCGACGTTCGTTTATCGTTAACAGCCTTCGGTGACACGCTCTTCTGTGTCCCGTTTTCACATGACATCCCACTTTTCTATCCCATCCCTCTCGCTCTTTTTTTACCATTCTAGCTCTCTTCTGTTTCATCCCCTTTTTGCGTCTTTCCTTCTCTCTGTGTGTGCTTCTCCCTCTTTCTGACGTTTATCAAGATCGATTGAATAAAAATTGATTTATCGGCATTTAATCAACGCCCGAGCAGCGTGAGTTTCGCGTCTCTTGTTCGTCCCTTTTTTTTTTTTTTCCCCCTCCAGGCTTTCGAGATATCGGGACAAAAAAAGATATTCGAGTAGTATCGATATTGTATAGAATTGTCAAGATTTTTATGCCTCATGGGAAAATAATATCTTGCACTTTTTGCCGGGTCAATTAAAATTTCGAATCCAAGTGAAATTTATCATAAAATTATTATCATTTTTCTTCTTCTTCTTCTTCTTCTTTTTTTTTTCAAATGATTTTTTTTTTACGTATTTTTAATTTTGTTTTTAGCTCGTTATACATTTATTTGAACTTAATCATGGATCTTTCGAATGATTAAACGTGCTGAGGCAAAACGTGAGTTTGCACACAAGATCGAGCCAGCAAAGAGCAGACTGTGTTAAAGCCCCGTTAGTTCAACAAACATTTACAACAATGCTGTAATACACCTTATATATATGTGTATATATATATATACATATAAATACATATATATATATATATACACATATATATACATACATATATATATATATATGTAAATATATATATACATATATATTTATATATATGTAAATCGTGCAGTATTTAAACCCTATAGGTATGAACCACGTACCCCTGCTCTCCACTAGAGCAAAGTGTGTTGTATAGGTCGTCGTCGTCGTCGTCGTCGTCGTCGTCGTCGTCATCATTCTCCTCGTTGTCGTTGTCGTCGTTGTGCAAGCGCATACCGTTGGCATATACTTGGTTCGCCACGTCACGAATTATTCCCTGAATACCGTAGTCCATTAGTGTCATGTCCAGTGACCCGAGGGTTGCCCCGACAGTGTCTCAACACGTTGCAACGACGCCCGTTGCCTGTTAGCCCATTCTCGCTATAGTTATCCACGTATGTATGTTTATGTGTTTGTGTATGTGCGTGTGCCTATTCAATAGGCTGGTATATGCTATAATTCGCGTATGGCCATGTCTCGTTAGACGAGGAAGGAAACACGACGATTTCTACTGCGCCAGAATTGATGAGTTAGGTGTGAATTAATCGAAGGTAGAATTCAATAGACATCGAAGCCAGCTGAAAGATTTAATCGAGCCAAACATTCGAGAAAGATTCGAGTTGAATGAAATTGAAATTAATTTCAGGTAAATAAATTTAAATTTTTTGATTTAATTTCATTCCCATTTTTCTATAGTCTGACTGGAATTAAAAAAAATAATAATAATTAACGAACTCATCAAAAAAATAATTGATAATATTTTATGGCAATGAATATTTTTTCACGAAGCTATGAAATTCTGAAATATGATTATCAATTTTTTCGGATTCTGATAATCTTCTCATTTATTAATCCCTATTGTAGGGAAAATAAATATATCCGAGAGCCTTCAACGTGACTTATACGTTCGCTTTCGTTGGATACTTAAATAATAAGATATTCTATGGCTTTAATACGATGATAAATTATATATATATATAATCTATAACGTAGATCACCTCACGTATATATATATATATATATATATATACGTGAGGTGATCTACGCTATAGATTATATTTCTTCTAAGAGCTTTATAAGGTCTCTGAATAACGACCCACTATTCTTTGGGTCGTTTCTTATGTCATTGTTCAAAGAATCTCACGCACAAGTCGTTTCTCTCTTGATGCCCATCGAAGGGCATAATAACCTCGACTATACTTATCTCGGCTGTTTTTTTTCCTGATGAAAGGTTTTATGGATAATGCGTTACTATGTAGACGACACAAATTCTTCCATATTTTCAGAAAAAAAATCACTGTAATATCCACGAGTATATCCATGAGCAGCTTCGTCCAAAAAGGCTCTATAGGAGCTTAAGCCTCATTTTTTTTATATTTTTTCATTTTTATCACGAATTTCCTATTCTCACTTCTGTGTTACTCGGATGCTGCCCATGATCGAGATTTCTACTCACCCATTTTCCTTGCAATATTTTTAAAAAAGCATTATTATAATATCCACGAGTATATCCATGAGTATTTTCGTCCAAAAAGGCTCTATAGGGGCTTGAGCCTCATTTTTTTAAAATATTTTTTCATTTTTATCACGCCATTTTCCTTGCAATATTTTTATATTTTAATATCCACGAGTATATGCACGAGCAGCTTCGTCCACAAAGGCTCTATAGGGGCATTAATTGTTTAATAAACAACTAAAAATTATAGGGAAGAAAAAAAATGGCAAATTTTTATCCGAAAATAATTTCTCTCAGTTTTAGTTACACATCGATAAGGGCTCTCAATCAGGTACTCTCTATTCTCGCTTCTGTGTTACTCGAATGCTACCCATCATTGAGAATTCTACTCTTCCATTTTCCTTGCTGTCCTCAATCACGTGTGTTCTCTATTTCCGCTTCTGTGCTACTCAATTGTTGCCTATACCGTCGACAATTCTACTCTCCAATTTTCCTTGCTTTCTCAAACAGAACATCCAACATAGGCCAGAAGGCCCTTCGATCAATGTCCCAGTGTCTGTTTCACCCCAATATTATCCCGCAGAACGCAATCTTGGTTAGCGTGAGAGCATACATTAGAGGATCAATTGAATGTGCTCGTCTATATATATATATATATATATATATATATATATATATATATATATATATATATATATATAGACAGATTCAGCCCGAGGGGCCTAACAGACTGTTTCCAGTCTGGGTTGGAAACCCTCATGCGTATATAAACTGGGTTGGAGAGCAGATTGAGGATCGAGTCCATCGCTAGTTTACACATCGTCAGTACCTATATTAAGGTCCTTTACATAAACGCGTGTAATTCAACCTTGTGATGTAACGAAATACGTAATTCTACAATAGAGTTGGTGTGAGATTATACGCGTTAGTTATCGGTGGAGCTACCACGGAGAGCTTGGAAACAACCCTCACCCGTATTCTTGGGATATGCGCATGCCCGTTTTCCGTGTGTGCGTGTGTGCAAACGCTGCAGTAAATCCCTCTTTCACTCTGTTTTGCTTTCACTTCTCTCCCCCCCCCCCTCTCTCACTCCCTCTCTCTCTTTCGCTCTCCCCCCCTCTCTCTCTCTCTCTCTCTTTCTCTATCTCCCTCTCTCTCTCTCTCGCTTCCTCTTTCTCTCTCCCCCCCTCTCTCTCTCTCTCTCTCTCTCTCTCTCTCTCTCTCTCTCTCTCTCGCCCCCCCCTCTCTCTCGTCCCTTGGTTTATGTAATTGAGTTGGCCGTGTCAAAGTGTCGAGTAATTATAAACGATGCGATTTCCGCAAGACTCAGGGAGCAACGGCTATAAAGGGTGAAAATGCGGGGGCGAGGAGAAAGTGGAGCAGAGAGGGCGCTGCTTCGCGGTTTAATTAGATGTAACGTCGAAACGAGAGCGTGGGATGTGTGTGTGTGTGTGTGTGTGTGTGTGTGTGTGTGTGTGTGTGTGTGTGTGTGTGTGTGTGTGTGTGTGTGTGTGTGTGTGTGTGTGTGTGTGTGTGTGTGTGTGTGTGTGTGTGTGTGTGTGTGTGTGTGTGTGTGTGTGTGTGTGTGTGTGTGTATCATACAGATATACATGCGTGTATTTTCGTAGGTTAGGTATATAAATCCAGTGTTTCGGGGTGTACAAGAGAGAATGAGAGAGAAAGAGAGAGAGAGAGAGAGAGAGAGAGAGAGAGAGAGAGCGAGACAGAAAGAGAGAGGGAGAGAGAGAGAGAGAGAGAGAGAGAGAGAGAGAGAGAGAGAGAGAGAGAGAGAGAGAGAGTGAGAGAGCGAGACAGAAAGAGAGAGAGGGAGAGTGAGAGAGAGAGTGAGGGAGAGAGAGAGAGAGAGAGAGAGAGAGAGAGAGGGAGGGAACGCAAAGCTCTTGCGTCAGGATTAATAACGATGCCCTGTGGCTCGCCCTACGGGACGTGAAGGAAACAGACGAGTGTACGGAATCGCCTGGTTTATACACTCTACTGTGTAAACAACCTTATTTAGAATCTCAGAGTACAGAGACTCGCTCGTTTAATTTTTCATTATTTTACATTCGCTCGTTTAATTTTTCATTATTTTACATTATTGCATTTATTTATTAATTTATTAAAGAGCCTTCCCTATGAATTCACAAATTCATAAAGAACAATATAATTTTGGTGATATTTCACATTATTCTACTAATAAATCTCAATTATTCGATTAATAATAATAATTGTAAAAAAAAAAAAAATAAGGAAAATTTATACATTGTCTGGATTTATTCCAGCAACGTCATTGAGTCATGGACATAATTTCGTCGACAGAATACTATATATATATATATATGTGTGTGTGTGTATATACATATATATAAGAGTGTGCTCGCATCTGTAAAAAATACTGTATCGTGTATTTCACAAGAATTTATATTACGGAAATGCGCCCGAGAAATATGGTATGGGGGGAGAGGGGAGGGGGGGGGGGGGCATTCTTGCATCACAATTTTATCAACTTCGCTTCGCTAAATTCCATCTTTCCGTGCCAAGCGAGAGTATCTCTTCAATTTTCGAAAATGTTTATCCGGGCATTTCTCCGCGGAGTTGTGTATACACCGAGAGGTAAATACAAAAAGATCGAGAGATTCAGGGAGAGAGAGAGATAGAGAGAGAGGGACAGAGAGAGAGAGAGAGAGAGAGAGAGTTAACTAAAGGTGGAAAAGGACCCCAAAGAGGTATAATATGTCCATCTACTTTTCAGACTCCTACGAAGCAGAGAAATGTCCATTTTCTCTCTGTTTCTTGCTCTCGCTGCACTCTGACTTTCCACTGAGATAATAAATTCGTCCTCTCTCGGTGTACCCGCACCGAGAGCGAGACGACGAGGAATGAAATCGTCCCGGACACGAATGAAATTTAAGTGTCGAGCCTCTCTCTTTCTCTCTCTTTCCCTCTCTCTCTCTCTCTCTCTCTCTCTCTCTCTCTCTCTCTCTCTCTCTCTCTCTCTCTCTCTCTCTCTCTCTCTCTCTCTCTCTCTCTCTCTCTCTCTCTCTCTCTCTCTCTCTCTCTCTCTCTCTCTCTCTCTCTCTCTCTTTCTCTCTCTCTCTCTCTCTCTCTCCCTCTCTCCCTCTCTCTCTTTCTCTCTCTTTGTGCTTCACTGCTCTCTAGCTATTAAACACGCGGATATACATATATAGTTATACACACAGCCTGTTACGAATGTACTGACGACTTATATTGTCGCACCGAGATAAAGAAATGCGCAGAGTAGAAAAAAAAAAAGAAAAAGAAAAAGCTCGGAGCTCAGAGTTCAATCTCCTCATACGTTGTACGATACTCGACAATTATTCAATGAGATGTATAAAATAATAATTATGATAAAATTCTTCGAATACACGAGAGGAAAAACGTTTTTTTTTTCTCGAGAATATTATAAATTTATGTGTGGTGGACTCGAATAATTATCGTTATGATTGAATCTATATTAATAATTATTATTTACCGTAAAAGGTAACTGGATTATTGAGAGACGAAGCATTTGAATTTATACACGTGGCACCGAGAGCAGTTTTCTATAATACGAGAGAACCCCTCGCCCGTCGTCGCCCCCATCACGATATATACGTAATAATAAGGATTATATTGATCATAGTTGATACAATAACGAGATAAACTCCGAGAGAAAATTATGATTTAATGAAAATTTATATACGTTATATATTCGTTCATTTATAAACGCATTTACCAACGTTGATGCTGTACGAATAATCGCAATGGTATATATAAAACATATGCATATATATATATATATATACACATATATACCATTGTGATTATATATATATATATAAAGAGTGTGTGTGTGTATACATACACTCTTTGTAGAGTGTCTGAATGAACCAATGGAGATTTTATTATTATTCCCTTCACTCGACATATATACAGTCTCGTATACGTATGTGCATATACTAAAATCGACTCGAACAATTTCGTTGAATCGAGTATATTTTATGCTCCATTTGTTCGTTCTCCGACCTGACTTTATTATTATCATTAATGCATTTTCATCGGGATGGGTGAATAATTTTCATTCTATTCGTTTACTCGTTAATTTGTAATTTTTTTTTTTTTATATGTGCGCTTGTGAGATATGCGAAATTATTCTCGGTATAAATGGCACTTGGTAGAGATGGGAATGTGGCCATTTCCGTGTGACAATTTCTAGCATTAGTCACGCGTCTACGATCTGTCATATTTCACAGACATGTGAGAGAATGGGTTGATGTCGCTCTGACGAAGCGAAGAGTCGATACGAGAACTCGTGGAGGAGAGAAAGAGAGAGAGAGAGAGAGAGACAGAGAGAGAGAGAGACAGAGAGTAGGAGCGGCGGTCCATTATCCGTGACGGATCGTCCGAGCCACTGTACTATATCAAAACTATAGTTCAGTATAACTATATAGTTCAGTGGTTCGAGCTCTAATTAATCCAAAACATCCTTCTCAAGAAGAGGATGTGATAAGAGACCGAGTCGAAAAGAGAAATGTCTAACTTTTTTCTTGACAGTTTTTCTTCACAAAAAGATACTGGAAAAAAAATTAATGAAATAAGCAATAATATGACATTGAAGTTTGCATCGTTGGAATTTAACGAAATTCGAAGAAAAATTTCAACCCCTGTCAAGTGTGAGTTCCGGGGGTCGGGTCAGTTTGACAATTTTTCATATATTATCTTCTTCATCTCATGAAAATAATCTTAGGAAAGAAAATTTTATTCAATGTTAATAAATATATATTTTTTTTCATCGAATTTTGTTGCATTCCAACAATGCAAACTTCAATATCATGCAATAATTTAAGAAAAAGCCTGATTAAAAAATACCCCCAATCTGCCAATTTCATTAATCGAGTAAAATTAACGAAGTACGTACGATTGAAAATGATGCAGAATAATAATAAAAAGTTTAAGATTGATTGTACGTTGTCGAGAGAGAAATCACATCAGAAAATAATGAAATAATGAAAATAATCTTAGGAATAAATTTTTTATGCAATGTTAATAAATATATATTGTCGAGAGGGAAATCACATCAGAACTAAATGCTAATGTACAGAATGAGAGAGAATGAGAGAGAGAGAGAGAGAGAGAGAGAGAGAGAGAGCAGAGTAATGCACAGAGAGTGAGCATTAACGGTGGATTGAGAGAGGTTGGAAATCTCGTTATCCATTGAACGACGATATTAGGCGCGTGCAAGCGATCGTTGGATTGGCATTCCATAATTAGCGAGCGACGTAGTTGAGAATATATATAGAGGGTCTCTCGCTCTCTCTCTCTCTCTCTCTCTCTCTCTCTCTCTCTCTCTTGGTTAGGTACATCAGAATCAGCTGTCAATGTGTTACTGTTGTATCCATACTAATGTACTAAATATATATATACTATATATATTTATGCAGATATATATACATATATATATGTATTTATGTATATGTATTATGTACAAGTACAACATAGGCATTTTCGCGCGATTGACACACAAGCGCGGAGGCCACAAGAGAGCAAAGCACCCCGCTGGTCTCTTTGATCTGGCCATTAATTGTATATTGATCCTATGGTTATACTATATATATGCTGCATATACCCACACAATTTACCGATTATGCATGAAAATACTCATCGATTTACGCATAGACGACCTCAAGTTAGCAAACAATAAAAACACTGGCAACGTTCTCAAATGTTTAGCTTATAAAATAATTTTAAAATAATTATAATTTTTAATTTTAATTTGAACAAGAAACAAATCATTCTGTTTCTAATTAAACCAATTAATGGAATTTTTCAATAATTTTTCCAACATTAAATACCTCGATGATTACAGAGGACAATAAAATTATAATAAATAAAAAATATTGAAAAACTTAAAGACGATTTTTTTAAATGTAAAATAATTTTCTTTCTCATTTTTTTTTTCAGAAACTCCAAACTATTGCAGAGGATTTTTGTGGTCTTGACGTAAACACACCCCTGGGTGGTGAAGAACCGATGAAAGCTGCACCGGTCATAACATTTAACACTCTTCTCACTGCTGTCGCAGCGACATCTACTGGCGATTATACAGTCGTGTTTATCGGTACTCGGAAGGGACATCTGAAAAAAGTGAGTCTTTTGTTTCAATTTTTTTTAATCTTATTCAACGCGTATGAGATATGAAAAATAATTCTTCAACGAGAGCAAAAAAAAAAGGAAAGAAAATTCTTTGCATCACGTGGGTTAATGGTGGGGGAAAACGTGTCCTATCGCTCCCCATTACGAAGTTTACTAGCCATCGGCGTTTTACGACTCTGTTTCGTACTCACCGTACTCTCTCTCTCTCTTCCGTTCACCCTTCGCGGCTCTTGCCGCAAGGGTGGAAACAGAAAGAGAGAGGGAGAGAAAGGAAAAAAAAGTACCGAGAGGCAGCTCACATGCCAGCTTTTCGCAAAAATAAATGTAGAAAGGCATCGCGGTTTATTATTATTCGTATAGGCGACAAAAACTCCAATATATATATATATATATTTTATATATATATTTTATATATATATATTATATATATATTTTATATATATATTTTATATATATATATATATATATATATATATATATATATATATATATATATTAGCTGGTGTGAGAACTGACAAAAACAGCTCCATTATCGTCCAGGCGAAAGACGTGCGACACTCACGAACACTTTGGTGGCTTTTCCTTTTCTATAGCGATGTGTATTATATGGTTCAAGTAAAAGTGGGGTCCCCTCTCACATTTTCACAGCCACAGAGCATCGTTGGCTGGCCGAAAGAAAAAAAAAAAAAAAAAAAAAAAAAAAAAAAAAAAAATCGTTTATCCTTGTTCTGTTGTGATGCTGAAGTAACCCGAAAGTCCATCACGATAGATGCCATATAAACGCTATAGGATGGTTTATTTGTCAAACTCTTCGTATATCTTTTCCTGTCACTTTACTCGGTAAAATGAACGAGAAGCACACACACACACACACTCACGTCATCCCTATACTTGAGTGAGAAAAATTCACCTTTTTCGACCCAAAGCCATTCCCGAGAGTTAGCAAACAATTTTTTATCCATTAAATATTATCGAGCATAAAAGTGTAATTTTTGAAAAGAAAAAAAAAAAAAATGAATTAAAAAACGATTTTAAAAATCGTCTAAAATTTTTTTTTTATTCACTCTTCAGATATCGTAAAAAAAAAAAAAAAAAAAACAAAAATGATTCAATTCAATCCAGCCAGTTTTTTTCATTTTATTTTTACTGAAAAAGAATATCGAATTCTCTCCTGGCAAAATCGGGGAGATTTGATAGATTTTCACACCACCATGAAGCTGCAATATCTCGCGATGCAATTCCTCTGTATCTGTATCGTCCAGGATGTCCCATAGATTGCACGAAAAAAAAAAAAAAAAAGTAGAAAAAAGCTCGAGGACGAAGATCCATGGACGCAGGTGTGCGAGTGTAGCGAGAGAAAACGTGCGCTCTGATAACTGCCTGCAATTCTCTCTTTCCCTCTCTCTCTCTCTCTTTTTCTCTCTCTCTCTCTCTCTCTCCCTCTCTCTCGCTAGTGCTCGCGGGTCCCATCGTCCAATCGCAATTAATAATTGTCCGTCGCGCGTCCAGGTCGTTCATTCGTTCGTACACTCGTGCACGTATCATGAGAGAGAAAGAGAGAAAGAGAGAGAGAGAGAGAGAGAGAGAGAGATCTCCCATAGATATTCCTGAGGGATAGAGGATAGTATGGCGTAAAGAGATTTCGTGGATTCTCCACTCGTACAGAATGAGAGAAACAGAGTAAGAGAGCGAGAGAGAGAGAGAAAGAGCAATATTTATTTGTTCAGAACAAGAGAGAGAGAGAGAGAAAGAGAGAGAGAGAGAGAGAGAGAGAGAGAGAGATAGCGAGATAGCAAACTACAAGCAAGACACACACACGGTGCTTGCACTCGCGCTGTTGCTCTCGTCCTGATCCTTCTCCTCCACCTCGCGTCCTCTTTCGTCCTTGTCGAGGAAAGGAGAGTCGCACGTGCACGATCCTCCACCGAGAGAAGTACCACGCTGTCCGCCAGCCGCTTGATTCATGGCCCCGCATATCTTTCTCCTCTACCTCCTCCTCCTCCTCCTCATTCTCTCCTCCTGCCCACAACTATCTCTCTCTCTTTCTTCCTCTCGTCCCGGAAGGATTATTAATTAATGATCGCCCGCGAGAGAGCAGCTCATTCTCTCTCTCTCTCTCTCTCTCTCTCTCTCACTCTTTCACACTGGTGAGACTCATTTGGCGGCGGTTGCGGTCAAAGGTCGCACCGATCGCATCTCTCTTTATAGTAGCGTTCCATCTATAACCCCGCACGGACTATGAAAAATGAATTTGTTTGATTTAAATAACGTTCATTTGAATTTATCGATGAAAATATTAAACACAGCTTTTTTTTTTTTTTATGAATAATTGCGCAATCGAGAAACTGATTAATTTTTTTTGTTCAATGCAAATATATTTTTTTCTCGGATCACGTGCCAAAGAATTTTATTCATGTAAAATAAATTTCCTCCTCTCGTATGACGTGAGTCCTCAAAAATGTTATGTATATATTGCTCTCTAATCGGCACAAACTCAAATAGTGAAAAAATCGAATTTATTTTATCAAAATAACGTTTATTTAAATTTATCGATGAAAAAATTAAACACAGCCATTTGTTTTGTGAAAAATTGCTCAATCGACGGACTAATTAATTTTTTTTGGTCAATGCAAATACATTTTGTCTCGGATCTCGTGCCACAGAATTTTATTCACGTGAAATAATTTTGCTTTTATAGATTAATCAAAGCCTACGTAAAACACAAATGTGTATTTACAGTTGATACAATTTATGCACCCATGATATAAAGGGAGTCTTGTATGACGTGAGTCCTTAAAAATGTTATATATATTTCTCTTTAATCGGCACAAACTCAAATAGTGAAAAAATCGAATTTATTTTATCAAAATAACGTTTATTTAAATTTATCGATGAAAATATTAAACACAGCCATTTGTTTTGTGAAAAATTGCTCAATCGACGGACTAATTAATTTTTTTTGGTCAATGCAAATACATTTTGTCTCGGATCTCGTGCCACAGAATTTTATTCACGTGAAATAATTTTGCTTTTATAGATTAATCAAAGCCTACGTAAAACACAAATGTGTATTTACAGTTGATACAATTTATGCACACATGATATAAAGGGAGTCTCGTATGACGTGAGTCCTCAAAAATGTTATATATATTTCTCTTTAATCGGCACAAACTCAAATAGTGAAAAAATCGAATTTATATTATCTAAATAACGTTTATTTAAATTTATCGATGAAAATATTAAACACAGCCATTTGTTTTGTGAAAAATTGCTCAATCGACGGACTAATTAATTTTTTTTGGTCAATGCAAATACACTTTGTCTCGGATCTCGTGCCACAGAATTTTATTCACGTGAAATAATTTTGCTTTTATAGATTAATCAAAGTCTACGTTGACGTGATTAATCGACACAATCGTAAATACACACATGTGTATTTACAGTTGATACAATTTGTGCACACATGATATTATGAAGGGAGTCTCGTATGACGTGAGTCCTTAAAAATATTATATGTATTGCTCTGTCATCGGCACAAACTCAAATATATATATATATATATATGTATATATGTATCGATGTACAAATTAAACAGGCTTTTATTTAGCTGAAAATTGCGCAATCGAGGCACTAATGAATTTTGTTCGATGCAAATATATTTCGTTAGTGAGCAGTCAAAGCTTATTCATAGGAAATAAATTCGCTCTATCCTCGATGAATAAACACACGTACAGAGTACGTAAAATAAACATGTGTACGTATATAATTGATACAATTTATGTGCACATGTTATGTAAGGGTGTTTCGTTTGAAGCTGGCGCTTTAAAATGTAATATTGCTCTTCAATCATTTATCTGTGTATGTGTGTGCGTGTGTGTATGTAATAATCAAAATGTACAGAATAGCTGTTCAAAGTGAACGCTCATTTATTTAACGATGAGTACCGATTTGCCGACCATCGAGATTCACTGATCGTGAGAGATCATATCTGCATGTTCTCTCGAATAACAAGAGAAGGCTCACGCACACGCACAATATATATATATATATATATATACTTTTATATATATGTATATATCTACTTTTATATATATATATATATATATATCAACTTTTATATATATAAAACGTACATACACGCACAGTGCTTACACACAACAATCATATCTTCGATCTCGTAGTCTCATCTTCCCAAACTAACCCTCCATGACAGACATGAATTATGTGACTTCATTCAACTGCGTCATTCGATTTCTTTTCTTCTTTCTTCTCTTCTTATCTTTACATTGCACGACGTTTATTTTCGTCAGCCGAAAATCTTTCGCCGAATCATTCGCCGGTATACGAGAGCTCAAAAGATATTTCATCGAAATCAAGTACACTGTAGATAATTTGTGGTTTTTTTTTTTTTTTTTTTAATTATCAAAGAGGCAAAAAAAAAATTTTAAAAAATCGGTATACATTTTTTTGACTGATCGAGGAACGCCAGAAGGTTTAATGATTCCATCAGAGGGGCAGATGGGACTGATTGTTTAGACAGTGGAGTGCCATTCGCATTTTTTTATATTTTTTTATTCCATTCTACCATTCGCAGCAGCAGAGAGTTTGAACTGTGAGTGGAGTAACGGACACAAACTGAAGAGCCGTAAGAGAAAGAGTATCTGTGGCGTAACGAGAATTCGATCATCCAGCTCAAACTCTCGACAGCACAGAAAATTCTTTATTTTTTTTTTTTCATTATCCTCCCTCAATCATGCGAATTTCTCGTTATTTTTTCCTCTCTCTCTCTCTCTCTCTCCCCCTTTCTCTATATCTCTTTTCTATCTTTTATGCTTTTATGAATAATGATTTTTTTTGTTACATCGAATACTTGAAACAGAGGCAATGGCGAATGAGTACTCGACTATATATATATATATATAAAAAAAAAAATGCGTGTATCGAGCCAACGTGGCTCGATACACGCATTTTTTTTTTTTTTTCCCCCTCGTCGAGGACTACTCTCGAAGCAACGAGGTCTCTTTTAATGATGAGTTTCCGGCTCGCGACGTGCGTCGATATAAATCTCACGGTTTTATTTTTATTTTTTATTTTTTATTTTTTCATTTCTCTCTTCGATCGCGCACTAAAATGCAGGAGACAATGAACGCGGGGAACTTTGAATCACATGGGCGGTATCGATACACCAATATAACTTGAATGTATGTACATGGTATAGTGTATTGTCTCGCGATGTATTGGAGCGAAGCTCACCGGGTGTGCTCCAGATCGAATCTTCTGTGCGTTGTCGTGGAGGTAGAAAAAAATTGACGAGAGAATGACTCTCCCGGTTTCTCTCTCTCTCTCTCTCTCTCTCTCTCTCATCTTCCAAGTTTGCAATGTGTGTTTGTTTTGTTCTTTGATCGTGCCACAACGTGAGAGATTAATTTTTCTGTCGATCCTTGCCGATCTTGAGAGACAGTGGGGGAGAGAGAGAGAGAGAGAGAGAGAGAGAGAGAGAGAGAGAGAGAGAGAGAGAGAGAGGGAAGAGAGACAGAAAAAAAGAGAGACAGAGAAAAAGAGAGAAGTGGTCTTTACATAATTAATGATCGTTCGCCTCGTCAGAACGCCGACTCACTTAGCCCCGCGAGGTATGAGCACACATAAAACTAGCTAGAATCGCGAGCCGACTTTACCAAGAGAAAAGAAAGATAGAGATAGGGCAACGAGCAACATGCCCATAAATAAAGTACGTGTACATAAATAATGGGGACGGTGTGCGGTGCTCGAGGGTGGGGAAAGAGCTCAATGAGAAAGATGAGCAAGAGAGAGAGAGAGAGAGAGAGAGAGAGAGAGAGAGAGAGAGAGAGAGAGAGAGGCCAATCGGCAAAGTTCTACCGTAAATTTACAATCCGCACTCGCAGGTCGAGCAATAATAGATAAAGAGAGAGAGATAAAGAGAGAGAGAGAGAGAGAGAGAGAGAGAATGGAAGACACAAAGCGAGCAAGAGCGAGAGAGGAAGATGAGATTTCGATCCGATTTATCTTGAAACACAGAGAACTGACTATAAATCGAGTTCGTAAATCTCCTGAACCGAAAATGGATCGTGCATACAACCAGCAATAATTAATTATAAAATCACAATGATATAACAAACAGATTATTCAAGCTGGACCGTCTCTTGGGTAAGACGACGATTATTATTGAAACTTTGCGAATTTATATATCTATATATCTTCCAATTACGAATTAATTTATCGTGTCTAATTTAAGAAAAACTTAAATTAAGTTTTTATAATGCTTTTTCTTTCAAGCACGATTTTTATTCGAATCGAATTTAAAAAAAAAATCATATTGAAACAGCACAATTACTTCATATTGAAGTTTGGTAAGATTCGAATGAAATTTGATTAAATCGGTTTTTTTGCATTACGTATGCAGTGATCAGACAAGTGGAAACTGCCTGATGCAAAATAATTGCGGGGTGGTATTTTCCTCGAATCTGCAAAGTAAGTATAAAGTCACGAGAGAAACGAGCACATCAGTAGACATTTTAGATTAACTCTTTCTCTCTCTCTCTCTCTCTATCTTGCCTCGCCTCGTTTTCTCGCTAATGGTAAAAGTTTCCATCACGCCTAAGGTGTTTGCTACGCTTTAAGGGTGTATACAAGATTCTATATATATATACATATATATATATATATATATATATATATATATATATATATATAGAAACGTTAAGTACTGCCACGTACGATTGCCAAGTTCGATTGAGTTCCGGTGTAGCGAAAGCCCAGACGATCGAGCCAAAGAGTAAAGAGTTATAGTAAGCGTAATACTTAACCCATTCGAGACGGCCATTTTTTTCCAACACAGTCCCCAGGAGCGATTTTTTTTATTTCTTTATAATGTTCATTCTTAATTATTGCACACTGATTGCTCGATAACGTTTGTATGGGTTAAGGCAGCTTATTATTGTCCAGAGCCCTGTTTTGGAGGTCATTTTGAGGATGAAATAAATTTTAAACCATTCGAGTTTGCTTTCTGATTTTTTTTTTAACATCTTTATTGATCTTTCAAGAATGTGTAAAAAATTGGAAAAAAAAAAAAAATGATTATTATGTACTTTTGTACGTTTGTTTATAATGATGGGCGAAAAACACAATTTTTTTCGAACACCCCAGGAGCAAATTTTTTTTTTTCTTCATAGTGTTCATTTTTAATTATTGCACACACGGGGTGCATCCGGTCTTATAGCCTCGGAGATCAATTACACAAACGGTGTGGAATCGGTTTCGAATGGGTTAACAGACACACTGTACATGTACACGTAATATAATGTGCCGAGTTTAGCAGAGCCCCCTCGGTACTTGCAGTTTTAACCAAAAGTTACATAAACTTTGAGCATTCAGAAAAATTAATTTATTGGATTAAAAATATTTTTTATTCGATACGAAAGCAGATTTATTTAACTTTTGTAATAATTTTATATACGATTTACATGAAATTTCATTGAATTTAAATGAAATTTATTTGTGACAAGCAATGGGCACGAATATATAGGAGATAAAAAGACCGATAAAAACTTTGCTGAAAATTTGTCCATGGACTTGGAGAAAAAGATATAAATGATACAGAATAAAAAGAAGAAAAAAAAAGGGGGGTGGGGAAAAAAAAAAGTGTCAGATACATCGCTCATCCCCATAAATCTTGAAAGGTATTACACGCGTCAAGGGCTCAGTACCAATCTGCGAGAAAGAGATAAAGAAGAAGAAGAAGAAAAGAAGAAGAAGTAGAAGAAGAAAAAATCGTTTGATATAGAAAAATATTTCGCACCAGCAGAACGAGCCTCTCCATCGATTATCTATATATACGAATTAATGACAGCTTTTCCTTTTTTCCCTGACTCTGATATTCATTTTTCCGATATATACGACATGCCATATATTATGGTATTAAACCCACTTCGAACTTCCTCTCCTTTTTCTTCTCCCCCTCCCCCCATCTACTCGCTGCGATTCCTCGATAAATCGATTCAACAAAGTCAATTAGGCGTCTCTCCTGCTCCAAATTAAAAGTCCTCTCGGATATATATATATATATAGAAGCGAGCAGAGTAGCGAGATTTAACGATGTCAGAGTTTATTTGCCAGTTTAGTTCACTCGTTTCTCTATTTACTTGACAAAATTTTCCGTCCCAAACGGGAAAAGAGAAATCATTCGTTTGAACGTTTGGCGAACGAGAGAGAAATTGAGGAAAATCGCGTCTGGAAATCACTTGAATTTGCGACATTAATTCACTACGTGCAACGATATAGAGACCTTTGCATACCTAATATAGATATATATATACATATATATATATATATATACATATATATACACATATATACATATATATACATATATATACACGCGTAGACATCTCGACTGTTCGTGCATATCCAAATCGTTACAAGAGTCAAAGCGAGAACGTCCATCGACAAATTAATGTCTGATCTCGGGTATATCAGGGTATTAGTGCCCCCCCCCCATCCGCCGCCCCCCACTCACCAGCCGCCATCCCTCGAGCGTCTAATTCGCGCATACGTTTTCATGCACCAGCAGCAACCGAGCAAAGTGAGACGTAAATGTTCTGTAGATCTGCACACCCGCACGATATCATGTCCTCTCTTTTATGTACTACGACTATATGCATATATATATATATATATATATATATATATATATATATATATACAGCGAATTATCCTGAGCTCTCTATATAACTCTATCGACGAGTTTAATCCCTCTGTCTCTCCTACCCCCTCGACGTTTCGCTCGATCGATTTCACAATCGATTACTTCTCATTTTCTCTCTCTCTCTCTCTCTCTTGCGACTTTTGCCAGACGATCTCGTCTGGTGATCCAGAACGAATAAATAGCAAGTATAGCTCACGGCGAAAAATCGAGAAAATAGAGAAAGAGAGATCAGAGCCTCTCTCTAGTCGTGAATTACCCTCGTAGAAAAAAAGAAAAAAAAAAGAAAAAACAAAACGTGATATCCCCGATAAATATTCGGCGAATTTCATTTGTAATTCATATATTTTTTTACTCTGTTCAAATGATAAAATTAAACGTAGATGAATAAATAAATAAATAAAAAACGAATAAATATTAGTGAAAGTATAAAAATTAATTATTGCTCAAATATTTATCCATTATAAATTTAAGAGAAAAAAAATATTTCCAAAATATGACAAAATCTGCCCGAGTCCCGAACGAGTCATTGAACCAAAAATATCATTACATGTGGCTCGTTTTTTTTTTTTTTTTCGTTTATTATTTATTTATATATTCGAAAAAATAAAAAATAAAATGATTTTTGTAGCATCTGCACTGAAAGGCACTTCAATTATTAAACTTTAGTCCAAAATATCCAAAATATTTAGTTCCAAGAAATATGACAAAATCTGCTCGACTCCCGAACGAGTCATTGAACCAAAAATATCATTACATGTGGATCGTTTTTTTTTTCGTTTATTATTTATTTATATATTCGAAAAAATAAAAAATAAAATGATTTTTGTAGCATCTGCACTGAAAGGCACTTCAATTATTAAACTTTAGTCCAAAATATCCAAAATATTTAGTTCCAAGAAATATGACAAAATGTGCCCGAGTCCCGAACGAGTCATTAAACCAAAAATATCATTACATGTGGCTCGTTTTTTTTTTTCGTTTATTATTTATTTATATATTCGAAAAAATAAAAAATAAAATGATTTTTGTAGCATCTGCACTGAAAGGCACTTCAATTATTAAACTTTAGTCCAAAATATCCAAAATATTTAGTTCCAAGAAATATGACAAAATCTGCTCGAGTCCCGAACGAGTCATCAAACCAAAAATATCATTACATGTGGCTCGTTTTTTTTTTCGTTTATTATTTATTTATATATTCGAAAAAATAAAAAATAAAACGATTTTTGTAGCATCTGCGCTGAAAGCCACTTCAATTATTAAACTTTAGTCCAAAATATCCAAAATATTTAGTTCCAAGAAATATGACAAAATGTGCCCGAGTCCCGAACGAGTCATTAAACCAAAAATATCATTACATGTGGCTCGTTTTTTTTTTTCGTTTATTATTTATTTATATATTCGAAAAAATAAAAAATAAAATGATTTTTGTAGCATCTGCACTGAAAGGCACTTCAATTATTAAACTTTAGTCCAAAATATCCAAAATATTTAGTTCCAAGAAATATGACAAAATCTGCTCGAGTCCCGAACGAGTCATCAAACCAAAAATATCATTACATGTGGCTCGTTTTTTTTTTCGTTTATTATTTATTTATATATTCGAAAAAATAAAAAATAAAACGATTTTTGTAGCATCTGCGCTGAAAGCCACTTCAATGATTAAACTTTAGTCCAAAATATCCAAAATATTTAGTTCCAAGAAATATGACAAAATCTGCTCGACTCCCGAACGAGTCATTGAACCAAAAATATCATTACATGTGGATCGTTTTTTTTTTCGTTTATTATTTATTTATATATTCGAAAAAATAAAAAATAAAACGATTTTTGTAGCATCTGCGCTGAAAGCCACTTCAATGATTAAACTTTAGTCCAAAATATCCAAAATATTTAGTTCCAAGAAATATGACAAAATCTGCTCGACTCCCGAACGAGTCATTGAACCAAAAATATCATTACATGTGGATCGTTTTTTTTTTCGTTTATTATTTATTTATATATTCGAAAAAATAAAAAATAAAATGATTTTTGTAGCATCTGCACTGAAAGGCACTTCAATTATTAAACTTTAGTCCAAAATATCCAAAATATTTAGTTCCAAGAAATATGACAAAATCTGCTCGAGTCCCGAACGAGTCATCAAACCAAAAATATCATTACATGTGGCTCGTTTTTTTTTTTCGTTTATTATTTATTTATATATTCGAAAAAATAAAAAATAAAACGATTTTTGTAGCATCTGCGCTGAAAGGCACTTCAATGATTAAACTTTAGTAGTACAAGCGGTTCCTCTGAGGCCACACATGCGTATATCGGGGTGAAGAATAAAAAGAGCGAGAGAGAGAGAGAGAGAGAGAATAATACGAAAAATGCCGAGTGTGCAATAATTTCTCGTATGTCCCGCATGTACACGCAGACTAATACGTGGCACATTTCATCTCTTTCTTTTGTCACTGCGTAGTCGAAAAAAAAAAAAAAAAATCCCTCGTGAATGTTTTCCATGTTCGAGACGTTAAGCTCGCCGTTTAAAGCTCGTTCTTTATGTAGAGCAGCGTAGCGCCCCTCACTCGTATCGCACAGTAGCGTCGTTGGCCCGAATAAAAAAACGCTAAAGTACTCGTAAACGTAATATGAAAGGAGTAAGCGGGCTTTTGTGCAAGTTTTGTGACCTCTCTCTCTCTCTCTCTCTCTCTCTCTCTCTCTCTCTCTCTCTCTCTCTCTCGCTCCCTCTCTCCTCTCTCTCTCTCTCTCTCTCTCTCTCTCTCTCTCTCTCTCGCTCCCTCTCTCTCTCTCTCTCTCTCTCTCTCTCTCTCTCTCTCTCTCTTCTCTCTCTCTCTCTCTCTCTCTCTCTCTCTCTCTCTCTCTCTCTCTCTCTCTCTCTCTCTCTCTCTCTCTCTCGCTCTCTCTCTCTCTCGTCGAGCATGCACGGAATGTTCGAATGCCACAATTGCCCTCTCCACAGAGAGCACCCTCATCCCCCTTTAACTCGTTTTCTGTCTTACGGTGCTCGCGCGGGTATTCCAACGAGTATCGCTGTTACACATATATGTGTGTTATAGTTATGTATATATCGATGTTCTGATAACAGAAAGGCATACAAGAATAGCAAGAGGCATAGAAGACACATTTGTTACGCCTTTTCAACTTTCGGTCATCTATTCACGTCTATAAATGTGTGAAAAGCTCGATGGGCCATATACATGCGAGGGTGGTTGGTAGCCGCAAACATAAACTTTAAAGACTTGCTCGTTTTCCTCTTACACTCTCTCTCTCTCTCTCTCCCTCTCTTTTCATGCTTTCGCTCACAACCCATTAAATTTCTCATATTGATGGATATTTCCTCTTTGCCTTATTTTAACGCATTTGAGCCCCTTTTACCGATTCACCGATAACACGATATCATTTCTGTCCTCTATTTCTTTATCTCAAAACTTATCGAGAAAAATTAATGCATTTTTCGTTTAAAAAAAAAAAAAAAAAATATTTTATATTCAAATAAAATTGTATTTTTGATCGATTCTTTTTTTTTCGTCGTCTCTTTGTAATGCTCGATCTTATTTCAATGAATAGCAAAATAAAAAAGAATGCCTGAGAAAGAAAAGCTCATGTGCGAAGCATCTTAAATCTGAGCCAAGTACTTTGGGAGAGAAAAGAGCGATTCGGTTGACCTGGCCTCTAAGAGAACTACGATTTATATTAGCACACGGAATACATTATATATCCGAGTCGAATCTGTCGTCCAGCAAAGTACATTACAGCGTCTTTCTCTCCTTAGTGACCTTACGGTATACCAATATGCTATATATATATATTATATACAATATATAGTGAATTTATAGCACATATGTGTGTATTTATATATATATATATTTATAATATATATATATACAATATCTGTAGGTATATATAAGTATAGTGCAAAGGGTGCTCTCTCGTGGCATTAAAATTCCCGTCAGGACTTCCGCGATCGAGCCTCGATCTTCTCTCAATCTCTCTCTCTCTCTGTCTCTCTGTCTCTCTTGTGCCCCGTACAAGTAGTAAAGGTAAATTTCGCTACGGCGGCAACGAGATTTCTGAGCGTCGCGGTCCCCACATTATAATATATATATATATATGGTTTTCCTTGCCGTGCGAAACACGCTCGTACAGAGCCTAATGGAGAAGGCTTAGAGAGACTAACGCACGATCGATCACCCACAAATAGGAGACCGTGGAATATAAGTGGATATAGTGAGATATATATATGCCAGTCGTCGAAGGTGAAACAGAATCCACGAGCTCACGATCACTCGCGAGATATCGCACATTAGTAAACTCGATCGTCTCAATGTTTTTAGTGCCAAATAAATCTTTTCTAATAAATTTACATATACAGAGATACAATTTTTAAATAAATTTTCGATTTAAAAATAAACATTTTTTAAATGATGGTTTAATTGTCTCGTGATTGTTAGGGTTGATTAAAATTAATAAAAATTGTTTCTTTTCTATATTTATAATTTTATTATACTGACAGAAATCTTAATATCTAACAAATAGGAGCGCGTGGAAATATTTAAAAAAATAGTATAGGATAATATACACGCCCATCGTGAAATGTGGAACGGAAAATTCGCGAGCCCACGATCACCCGCGAGGCATCACACATTAGCAAACTCGATCGATGCTTTATACTTTCAAATAAATTTTTTCATCAAATCACATTCAGGTACATTTTTTAACAATTATTATTTAAAAAAAAGTAAAAAAGAAAACAATTTATTTTATTTTATTTATCATTGTATTTGATAAAAAATTCATCTATATTAAGATTTAACGTGGCATTAAACAGACGAGAGGTTAAGATTTACAATAGATATTGGATCATTAAGTTAAACCTAAATCACATTCAGGTACATTTTTTAACAATTATTATTTAAAAAAAAAGTAAAAAAGAAAACAATTAATTTTATTTTATTTATCATTGTATTTGATAAAAAATTCATCTATATTAAAATTTAACATGGGATTAAACAGACGAGAGGTTAAGATTTACAATAGATACTGGATCATTAAGTTAAACCCAAATCACATTCAGGTACATTTTTTTACAAATATTATTTTACAAACAGGTAAAAAAAGGTAAATAAGAAAACAATTTATTTTTATTTTATTTATCATTGTATTTGATAAAAAATTCATCTATATTAAAATTTAACATGGGATTAAACAGACGAGAGGTTAAAATATACAATAGATATTGGATCATTAAGTGCACGGAAGCGTCTCAAGAGATGATATTCTCTCTTCATAAAGATGAGGGGGTATATATAAGGTCAGGAATCCTCCCCTTGACCTCTCGCTTCGAGCCATCTCGAGACTCGCATGGTTACACTGATTTGCTTCATTGTAGCAGTTAGCGCGCCAGTTGATACAGCATGAGGAGTGAGAGGAGAGTGGAGATGAGCAGGCTACTCCACCAAGAGCTCGCACATATCTCAGGAGAGTGCGAGAGAACATGTGATAAACGGGTCCTCGTTAGAGCTACGAGCATAATCCTTCTCGAGTGTCTATACATATATATATATATATATATATATATATATATATATATATATATATATATATATATACAGGAAGTACAGATATTTACTACTGTCGGTCCACACACGCGTTCCTCTCATCATCGGAAATGCGAACGAGAGTGTGTTGGGTGTTTATGTGTGAGGGAGAGCGAGAGAGAGAGAGAGAGAGAGTTATATGAAATCTTCTCACCTTCGTAGACCTTGGCACCCGCCGACTGAGGCCGGATACAACGATTAGTCAAAGAGACTCCCAAGGCGTCGGTTTCGTGCGAGACGTCAAGCACACCAGACGCGAGAGAGAGAGAGAGAGAGAGAGAGGGAGAGAGAGAGAGAGGAAAAAGTCTTACCCCAAGGGGGGTTACAGGGATCGTATAACGTGTAAAACGTATATATATATATATATATATATATATAACAAGTCGATGACTAATGGCCCTCACGCGTCACGTCGTCGTTACGCGTATTACCTGGCCCTCGACAAAAAGCCGAGTATATCTTAAGGTTTTCATACACCATAAAGGATCCAAAACACACATGATATAATAAATTACCCCTCGTAGCCAATATTAATGGAGAAAAATTTAAAAATTTCTGGATAAAAAAAATATTCCACTTTTGATTCATCCCTTAAAAAAATTAATTACTAATATTATTCATCAGAATTTCACGCCTCATCAATTACCGATGAGACAAAAATATAAAATTCTCTTGTTAATTTGTTTTTTTCTTCATTTTTCTCTCCTATAAGAATTTAATTATTTCTTTATGCATATTCGTATTACGAAGATTTCGCTCGCGCGATTAACGAGATGGTTATCGGTGCGTCGGGAGAGATGGTGAACGCACACTTGCTCTTGTTTCTCGAACCCCTCGTAATCTCCAAGATATATATATATATATATATCTTGGAGATTATATATATATATATATATATATGTATGTAGATATACGATAAATACAAAGTTATATGTAGTGGCAACTTTTGCATTTATTTCCATCTCACTTTTTCACTTCCCTTCCTCTCGACCTTTTCGCTATCTCCGTTTCTCTCGCTCGCTCAGGCTCGACCAACATTATCGCATGGCGCGTGCGTGCCTCACAAATTGGACGCCTCTAATGTTGTATTCATGTTGGTACGAACGACGGGGAATCCTCGGGGATGCAGAATCTCTTTCTATCTCTCTTCCTCTCTCTCTCTCTCTCTCTCTTCGTCTTCACTTTTTCCTCTGCAATATACACGCAGGGGTTATATTTTCCTTATTTTTTTTTTTTTTTTTTTTCTTGTCGGTGAACCGCCCGCGCAATTCAGTGCACCGCGAGGACTGAGAGAGAATTTTGCGAGGCCAGGAAAATGCTCAGGAGTAATTCGTACACCACAAGTACGTAGTGAAGTGGACGCGACCCCAAACCTACATACATTATATACATGAATATATGTATATATATATATATATTTTTTTTTTTCTGTCGTGCTTGCTCTTCCTTTCGTACGTATATCTAAAAACTATGTGTACTGCATACTATATACATGAGCATATAATTAAGTGCGTATAACATACATTACGTTGGCATTCATAGGGCACCGGTTTATCTATGTAATTATTTACGAATTACGTCGTATATACATAGAGATATATATATATATATATATATATATGTGCACATCCAGACAAAATTATTGTGCGTGTATAGCAAAATGCATTCACATTATCTATAGGCATCGAATAATTGGCACTACACGTGATATGCATTTTATTTTTTATTTTTCATCTTTATTTTGACTGAATATTTCATTCCCTCTGGCATCTTTGGTAAAAAATTCTCGACTGAAATGGAGGGATAAAAAAATATGATGGAAAACACCATGATGGTGTACGAAAGGTAAAATGAGAGAGAAGTGGGGAAAAGAAAAAAAAAAGAATCCGGAAAAACAGAGGTAGAAACTTTTGTGTGTGTTTGTGTTGTGTGTGTGTGCCATTAAAGCCTTCTCTCTTCCGCCAATCTCTCTCGGTAATCCTGCTGGACGTTAGAGGGGGAGAGAAAGGGAAAGAGAGAGAGAGAGAGAGAGAGAGAGAGAGAGAGAGAGAGAGAGAGAGAGGAGATGCTACCGTTGAGATGACCGCGAGTACGGAATGCCAACTCGTCAGCGAATTTCGCGGGGCTACGCGCAGACCCCGAGCGAGAGAGAATTATGTGTACATACATTTTATATATATATATATATATATATATATATATATATATATA
>OY769905.1:4374704-4382075 GCA_963669185.1 Dyspetes luteomarginatus
TCAGCTTTTTCCACTTACATATAACTATACATATATATATACGCGAGTATATTAAACCGTCCATATTTCTCTTTATTTTCTACGCTTTATTGGCCCTCTCTCGTGCGTATATATTCGCTTTCCTGTCTTACTACCCCCTCCATTTTCTTCTCTCTTCATTACATCTTCTCCCCCCCCCCCCCACGCCCCTTTACCACCTCTCCTTCAATCTCGTTGAGTGTATACATAAGAGGGAGAGAAGAGGAGCACGATTTACTCAGCTTATTAGTTCGCTTCTCCCTTCTAAGGAAAATATATAATAAATATGGTAAAGTATGCTTCATTATAAATCCTGCAGAGACCGTTTATGCCCTCATCCTCTGTGCCTCTCTCTCTCTCTCTCTGTCCCTCCCTCATAGCGAGAGAAAGAGCTTCAGCAAGTAAAAACCTCTCGACCCTTTTTTCCTTCTTCAACATGGTTACCTTTCTATAGATATCATGTATATTATTATACACGTGTATAATAATATACACAGTATATATATATACATATATATACCCAGTTTTGATGCATGTACCATTGTATAACGCGACGTAGACAAGAGCAAAAGAGAGAGAGAGAGAGAAAATGCAGAGAAAAAGGGGCTCAAGAGCCAAAAGCAAGTGAGCGAGACGACGTTGGGGTAGCGTCTGGACTCTTGTGAGCATATTAAAACGGAAGTCTCTGGATTTTCGGTAAAGCTGCCGCGGGCAGGTAGACACTCGAGGAGGTCGCTATAGGGACCAGGGGTTCAACCGAGTAACGAGGAACACGCTATACATATTATATATATATATATATATATATATATATATATATATGTATATAAAATATATATATATATAAAATATATATATATAAAATATATATATATATATAAAATATATATATATAAAATATATATATATATATAGATCTGTATAAATATATATAGAGGGTGAACTCGGGGCACCCTGGCATAATTCAGTACCATGAACGCTCACACGACGACAAAGGGATGCTAAGGGAGAAGAAGGACCCAGTTGCTGTTGAGTGAGAGCCAACGAACTTCCTTCACTGAAGTGCAACAGAGAGATGAACTCGTGGCCTCGTCGCCTATACGAGACAAGTTGAGCTGTTAAACATGGAATAGACATATTGCCCAAAGCTCTCCTGCAAGCTTGTGCCCTTAATATGCATGTATAGATGATAACATTTCACCACAAATCAACCACTCAAAAAATAACATTTCGTTACGATTTTTTTTTTTTACATTACAATATTCACAATATTTATGCATAAATTTAGACTTGTGCTATTACATTCGTAACATTTTGTTACGATTTTTTTTTTTTTTTTATATTTCAATATTCACAATATTTATGCATAAATTTAGACTTATGTTATTACATTCGTAACATTTTGTTACGATTTTTTTTATTTTTTATATTTCAATATTCACAATATTTATGCATAAATTTAGACTTGTGCTATTACATTCGTAACATTTCGTAACGATTTTTTTTATTTTTTATATTTCAATATTCACAATATTTATGCATAAATTTAGACTTGTGCTATTACATTCGTAACATTTCGTAACGATTTTTTTTATTTTTTATATTTCAATATTCACAATATTTATGCATAAATTTAGACTTATGCTATTACATTCGTAACATTTTGTTACGATTTTTTTTATTTTTTATATTTCAATAGTCACAATATTTATGCATAAATTTAGACTTGTGCTATTACATTCGTAACATTTTGTTACGATTTTTTTTATTTTTTATATTTCAATATTCACAATATTTATGCATAAATTTAGACTTGTGCTATTACATTCGTAACATTTTGTTACGATTTTTTTTATTTTTTATATTTCAATATTCACAATATTTATGCATAAATTTAGACTTGTGCTATTACATTCGTAACATTTTGTTACGATTTTTTTTTTTTACATTACAATATTCACAATATTTATGCATAAATTTAGACTTGTGCTATTACATTCGTAACATTTTGTTACGATTTTTTTTTTTTTTTTATATTTCAATATTCACAATATTTATGCATAAATTTAGACTTATGTTATTACATTCGTAACATTTTGTTACGATTTTTTTTATTTTTTATATTTCAATATTCACAATATTTATGCATAAATTTAGACTTGTGCTATTACATTCGTAACATTTCGTAACGATTTTTTTTATTTTTTATATTTCAATATTCACAATATTTATGCATAAATTTAGACTTGTGCTATTACATTCGTAACATTTCGTAACGATTTTTTTTATTTTTTATATTTCAATATTCACAATATTTATGCATAAATTTAGACTTATGCTATTACATTCGTAACATTTTGTTACGATTTTTTTTATTTTTTATATTTCAATAGTCACAATATTTATGCATAAATTTAGACTTGTGCTATTACATTCGTAACATTTTGTTACGATTTTTTTTATTTTTTATATTTCAATATTCACAATATTTATGCATAAATTTAGACTTGTGCTATTACATTCGTAACATTTTGTTACGATTTTTTTTTTTTTTTATATTTCAATATTCACAATATTTATGCATAAATTTAGACTTATGTTATTACATTCGTAACATTTTGTTACGATTTTTTTTATTTTTTATATTTCAATATTCACAATATTTATGCATAAATTTAGACTTGTGCTATTACATTCGTAACATTTCGTAACGATTTTTTTTATTTTTTATATTTCAATATTCACAATATTTATGCATAAATTTAGACTTGTGCTATTACATTCGTAACATTTCGTAACGATTTTTTTTATTTTTTATATTTCAATATTCACAATATTTATGCATAAATTTAGACTTATGCTATTACATTCGTAACATTTTGTTACGATTTTTTTTATTTTTTATATTTCAATAGTCACAATATTTATGCATAAATTTAGACTTGTGCTATTACATTCGTAACATTTTGTTACGATTTTTTTTATTTTTTATATTTCAATATTCACAATATTTATGCATAAATTTAGACTTGTGCTATTACATTCGTAACATTTTGTTACGATTTTTTTTATTTTTTATATTTCAATATTCACAATATTTATGCATAAATTTAGACTTGTGCTATTACATTCGTAACATTTTGTTACGATTTTTTTTTTTTTTTATATTTCAATATTCACAATATTTATGCATAAATTTAGACTTATGTTATTACATTCGTAACATTTCGTAACGATTTTTTTTATTTTTTATATTTCAATATTCACAATATTTATGCATAAATTTAGACTTATGCTATTACATTCGTAACATTTTGTTACGATTTTTTTTATTTTTTATATTTCAATAGTCACAATATTTATGCATAAATTTAGACTTGTGCTATTACATTCGTAACATTTTGTTACGATTTTTTTTTTTTACATTACAATATTCACAATATTTATGCATAAATTTAGACTTATGTTATTACATTCGTAACATTTTGTTACGATTTTTTTTTTTTTACATTACAATATTCACAATATTTATGCATAAATTTAGACTTGTGCTATTACATTTGTAACATTTTGTTACGATTTTTTTTTTTTTTACATTACAATATTCACAATATTTATGCATAAATTTAGACTTATTACAATTAATATAAGATATTCGTATGTTTTCTTATTTCATTTATCATTCATTCGTACACTTTTAATTGGCCCTTATTTTGGCCCCAATAGAATATCGAAGTTCCGAGATAATATCGCAATGGATTTTTTAACAGGGGATAAATTTTTCGTCAAAGACGCAAGAGAGATAATTGCTCGGTACTCGTCGTGCATTATAAGCCAAGAAATTTGTCTACTCGTTTCACCCTATGGGCTCTTTTCTATTCGACGTAATTCGAGCTTTATTACGACAACTCTATGTACCAATTTGTGTGAAATTATTTATTGTACTCCTTCGAGTATATAATATGAGGATGCAACAAGAGTTCGAGTCGATCTTTAGCCATAAACTTTTTCAACTTATTTCTTATTATTCTCTCTTGTCAGTCAGAAATGTTTTTCCTCGAAAAATCTCGAGTTATTTTTTTTTTTTATCGAGAGGGAAGGCACGATCTGGACCATTGAAGCTTCTCTCTTGCTCTAAACTTCACATCACATATATATATATATATAAAATTAATATTCTCTGGTTCCGTCTATGTTCACTGTACCGGATAGAAAACGATAGAACGATGACAGTAAACTCGTGTACACGTTAAGAAGCGTCAAACTAGAAAATACGATATATATATATATGTATATATATATATATAGGCGTTCTATGTCGTGTTTTACGAGCGAACAAAGCGACAGAAGAGTTGACATAGTGAGAGAGGGAGAGAGAGAGAGAGAGAGAGAGAGAGAGAGGCAAGAGTCACATAAAAGTAATCGTCAATTTCGTCGTTGAACGACGATGTCGACGACGACGACGTAAACGAGGATGCGAGCGGACAAAGGGCTCGTTTTGCTCTACGGTCACAGAGTTGAAGTGCGATGAAAGCTTGTCAGAGAGAGCGAGAGAGAGAGACAGAAAGAGGAGCCTGCGAGAGGACACCCGCTTCGAGCTCTTCAGCTCGGACCCAGCTCGATTATATGTATATATATATATATATATATATATATACGAACGATGGACCTATATATATATATATATCGGTCCATCGTTCGTTTCAAATCTCTCGCGTTCGCCTCGCGTAGAATCGACAAGTCCTGTGTTTGAATCTCTCTCTCCGGGCTGTCCGGAGGCAACGAGAACGGCATCGGTCCACACGTCGACGAGTAATTTCGTTGTAAAACGGGGCTAGATGATGTACCGGACGAAACGAGCTGGAGAATGAGTCCGATCAACCTCTCCAAAGTACATTCACCACGGCTGTATATACACGTTTATATACATATATCTATATACTACAAGCTCAATATATACACGCACACACACACACACACATATATATATATATATATATATATATATATATATATATATATATATATATAAATAACAATATATAATAATATATATATATATATAATATATATATATATATATATATATATATCTATATCTATATCTATATATATAGATATATATATATATATATATATATATATATATATATATATATATATATAGAGAGAGAGAGAGAGAGAGAGAAGCTCAATATGTGCGTTGTAGTCTCGGATGCTTGCGAGATACGAGCTTTGTTCGAGTCACACGCTCTTGTATGACACCCGCAGCCTTGTCTTCCTCGTGTACGCGTGTCTCTCATCGAGCTTTGACACTCGGTTGAGCCCAGAGATTGGACATTGAGCCTCAGTGGCGAGTCGAAAAAAATATCACTTGGGGCCTCGTTGAGTTTTTACGGGGCTGACAAAGGGGCTCCTGTCATGCCTCTGCACTTTCCACACGGAACCTGAGAGCCTTCATCTTGTCATCAGAGTTTGCAGAAATTGAGAAAAAAAAAAAAAACATTCCAACGGAATTTTATTTGCCAAATTTTTTTTCAATGACTTTTATTTATTTTTAATTTTTATGAGGACTTAAAAAAAATTCGAGGCGAAAAGTATGAGAAAAATTTAACGAAGCTCGAGTTCGAGATTGGACAAAATTAAGCCTGAAAGGGCTCAAAGGGTGAAAAAATAATTTATCTGAATAAAATTGTATATGGGAATTTGTTCAATTTTTAAAAAAATTTATCAAGCGAGGTATATAAAATCTACCCCCTAAAAGTCACCCCCGAAGATGGCGGCTTGGTGCAAAAAGCCAATTTGTTTCAATAAAATTGTAATTCATTATTTTTTCTTTTAATTTACCGAATGAAAAAAAAAAAAAAAAAATGAAATAAACGGGCACGAAATCACGTGATAAAAAGTATGAAAAAGAGCTTCTTATAAGTATATTCTTCTTAGAAGTATATCCAGCTCTCATGGTTTTGGAATATAAGGAGGGTGACGCAAGGTACGACCAAAAGGAGTACACTTGCAACTACTGTATACACTAAATATCTATGTATATATATATATGTGTGTTAAAAGTGTACGTTTGGTTTGGAAAGGGTTGCTAAAAGCTGCAATGTCTATCGGCGATTTTGCTGAGCCACCCCACGAAAAAAAATACCGGCAAGCCCATTTTCGCCCTATGCCACTAAACCACCATCAACGGCGCCTCATGTATAAAGTGTCACGAAGTCTCTCGCCTCGAATATTTTTTTAGAGCCGAGGGAAGAGCCTTGTGCGACTCTTCACTCTTGGCACTGATGATGCCCCTCGCAGCGAAGAATGTTTAGTTCGACGGAGGCACGGGGCACGGGGAAGGGGGAGGGTCTGGCAAGGGGTGGAGGGCTCTTTTTTCATCCGAGCTCGAAGACTGAGAGGGATGCTGTCTATACTGAAAAGTCACACACGAGCCATCCACAAGCCTCGACAAATTGCTCGTGGAATTTCCTCTCTGTCTAGTTTGAACGGAAAAAGAAGAAAAAAAAACGAAAAAAAAAGTCCTTCGAGCGACGTGTCCCTCTAACCTTCAACCCCCTCCCCCCAAAACCCTCTCTCTCTCTCTCTCTCTGATGTTCTTGAGCGCTTTTTCTCCCCGACATCGATCTTCGCACGCCAGTCACGATGTGGATATGCAAAATATATATAAGGGGAAACGTAAGAGGATGAAAAAAGAGGAGGAAAAAGACAAAAAAAAATCTCTCGAAGGTGATAACGAAAAAAAAGTCAGGCCTCGCTATAGCACTCAAAATTTTATATATTTTATCTCATGAAAATCCCCAAAATTTTTATTGATTGTCATGATGATGGGCTTGTCGCAAAATAATTAATAATTATCGTTTTTTTTTTCGTCCAGACAATTTTACGAGACTCGAGAATTGCGATCGATAACGGAATTAAACTGATCTCTGCACACGCTGCAAAATGCTAATATAGAGGGCGATGGGGGTGCGACGCTTGAGCACATATTGACGCTGTGCGAAGTAATGTTCACTTCAGCGAGAGAGAGGGAGAGAAAGAGAGAGAGAGAGGGAGAAGGGCGCGTGGATCTCGATTTCTCGCATATAGTGCAGAAATTAGTTTAGAAATTTCGCAAGTCGCGCAAACTATTACGAGGCGCAGCAGAGTTAAGTATATCCAGCTCTCATGGTTTTGGAATATAAGGAGGGTGACGCAAGGTACGACCAAAAGGAGTACACTTGCAACTACTGTATACACTAAATATCTATATATATATATATATATATATATATATATATATATATATACGTATATATATGTGTGTTAAAAGTGTACGTTTGGTTTGGAAAGGGTTGCTAAAAGCTG
>OY769905.1:4382275-4384775 GCA_963669185.1 Dyspetes luteomarginatus
CTCTCTCTTTCTCTCTCTCTCTCTCTCTCTCTCTCTCTCTCTCTCTCTCTCTCTCATCTCTCTCTCTCTCTCTCTCCTCTCTCTCTCTCTCTCTCTCTCTCTCTCGCTCTTCCTCTCTCTCTCTCTCTCCTCTCTCTCTCTCTCTCTCTCTCTCCGTTCTCTCTCGGTGGTCCAGCTGTAAAAATATGCATAAAAGTTCCTCTAGCGCAGCACAGTCGTTTGTTAAATAACACCCCTCATCGGGTTAAATCCGCGAGCTTCGTCCTTCTCTCGTTTAAATTTTTTTTTTTTTTTTTTTTTTTTTTTTTTTTTTTTTTTTTTTTTTTTTTTTTTTTTTTTTTTTTTTTTTTTTTTTTTTTTTTTTTTTTTTTTTTTTTTTTTTTTTTTTTTTTTTACATACTGAGTCGTGCATTTTTGAGGAAAAAAAGAGAACAAGAGAGGATTGTCGAGAGTGTAAAACTGTGCATCGTTGCAAATGTCGAGTTTCAGGATTAAAACGTAAGTGCCCATATAGCACATGCGTGGTAAGTGAATAACAGTTCTTATTGTTCGTATATATATACATATATATATACATATATATATATATATATATATATATATATATGCTAGTTTCACTAAAATGATATATTGTATAAAGCTACACGGTCGTTTGTCACCGAGCAAGTTTAACGCGGATTTACATGAATATGTCTCTCCCTCGCTCACGTATGCAAAATCTTTTGCTTTTATCGTTTTACAAAATATCTCTATTAACTTGTCCGTCGGTTTTTTCAGTCATTAATTTATTCGTTTTAATTAATTAATTAACTTTTTTATTATGGAGCAATTATTATTATTTTTATTCGTAATTCCTTCTCCCTGTTATTAAAAACTCAAGTTTTTCGATCATTATTAATAATTTTGTGAGTCTAACGAGGATTTCAAGGGATTTTCGGTGCGAGTATATAACGAGATAGAAATATGATTTTTTTTTTTAATTCTCTTTTTATTTCCATTAAAAATCTACAGCAAAACTTTCATCTTTATACACATCGCGATGTGCGAGATATTCTCAAAGCTTGCGAAGATTATTATTATTCGCAAAAGGAACCACGAAGCTTCTGTTTTCAAAAGTTTGTTGCAGCATCCGTGATCTTGTGCATTGCTCTCGACACTTATCACCCTGCGTGGAAAATCGAATCGTGCAAAGTGCACGAGATTAGGATTAATCATACAAATTTTCGAAGTGACGAGTTTTGGTATATATAAGGAAAGTACGTTTTAGAAGGGAGAAGATCTCACACTTGGTCGATATTTCAAGAGAAGCTGCTACTCTCTCTCTCTCTGCTCCACTTCTTCTTCGAGCATCTTCGATATATGATAACGAATTCTCTCACCAAAGTATCGGGGCAAACTTGATTCGAGAGGAAAACTTTGACGGATATAACATTTGATATAACAGCTCCGGGAGAACAAGGAGAGAGGAAACGGATTATAGGAGAAGAGAGAGAGAGAGAGAGAGAGGGATGAAAGGAAGAGAGAAAAGCTACAGAATTTCTCAAGTTTCTATCACATACATTTACATGTGCAAACACTTGAATGAACGTAAAATCGTTAGTCCAATTTTCCTGATCCTTCGTCCCATTCAGCGATCTTTATCGTCCAAAAAACTCTTCGTCGATCTCACAAAAGCTCATCAACAGAATTATAAAATTAGAAGCAACTGACCAAAAATCCTGCCAGTTTTTACTCAACGCGATTGCATCCAATTCTTTAATTTCATCATGAGCTCTGCATTAGTCCCGGGGGCAATTTTTATTTCGTACATCTAAAATCGTTTTGTCTTTCTCGACCCTCCTCTTCAGTCAACGATCTAATACGATTTATCTCATATATTGACATAAATATACATATATAAAAATATTAACTCGCTTTCTCGGTTCCGTCAGACTCAATTAAATCACTTCCACCCGAGAAATTCGGGCTCAATCACGCGTGATTTATATAGACGAGTACGATTATGTATATATATATATATATAGACACACTTTTTGGTAATACCTCGCCGAAGGCCACGATTATTGATGGAATCAATTATGGCGCTACGCAACGACAGCAACACAGCCAAAAGATAGAAGATCAGCGTCGAGACCACTCGAGATGAGACGAGGCGAATCGTAGAGCGGATATATATATATATATATATATATATAGCTCGTATATACGGTCGTGCTGCATTGTAGCTCGACATCCGATAATAGCAATTTATTTCACGAGGAGCTCTTCTCCCATTTTCCCCTCTTCGTCTCGTCAACGAGATCCAAACCGTCATCTCTTATTCCTCCAGCATCTTATATCCTTTATTGGCCAACTCTCTTGTTTTCTTTATTTTTTTACTCTGTACAGAATTTTTCGTTTCTATATATCTAATTCTTTTCCATCTTCATTTGTCTCAAAGTTCTCTCTTATCATCCATTATATCGCGGAGATAACGGAGACATATCGTAATGATGTAAAA
>OY769905.1:4392275-4521473 GCA_963669185.1 Dyspetes luteomarginatus
TTGTACCCTCTCGATCTTTTCTCACTCAGATTCTTTATCTCTCTCTCTCTCTCTGTCTGTCTGTCTGTCTGTCTCTCTCTGTCTCTCTCTCTCTCTTTTTTCTCGTTCTCTCTCTCTCTCTTTCTCGTCTGTCTGCATCGCTCTTGAATAAACCACGTTCTATTTCTCTATTTAAATAACAGTATCTCTCAAATATCTTTGAAAGATCGTCATCCCAAGAACCAAAGAGAATCGCAAAATAAGCAGTAGCTCTAGGAAAAAAAATCCCAATTAATTCTCCAATAAAATGAAGATGAATATATTTTTTTTATCAAAAAAAATTGGCAACTTTTTTTATCACACAATCATTACCCTCAGAAAGTACATTTTAATTTTATTCAAAATTCAAATATTGCCAATTTCATAAATTGCTGGAGAATTTTGCTGTTTGTTGCATTTTCTCAGTGCCCTCGAGTGTATGAAAAACAGAATTGGCTCGAAAGGTGGCGTTCGTGCCTTTTCTCGTCGTATCTCATCTCCTAATCGTTTCGAACTAGCGGGTGGAGGCTCGTAGAGAACAAGTTGAGGGGAAAAAAAATCGTCGACGAGAAACGAGCAGAAAGAGTAGGGTTTGGCGGGGTGAGAAGGGGAGGGGGGGGGGTGAAAACGATCACGAGAAGAGATACTTCCGTGACGCCGAAGAAGTACCTGTTGCACCTTTCACACGAGAAAGAGAAAGAGAGAGAGAGAGAGAGAGAGAGAGAGCAAGAAAAAGAAAGAAAGAGATAGAGAGAGAGAGAGCAAGAAAAAGAAAAAGAAAGAAAGAGATAGAGAGAGAGAGAGCAAGAAAAAGAAAAAGAGAGAGAGAGAGAGAGAGAGAGAGAGAGAGAGCAAGAAAAAGAAAAAGAAAGAAAGAGAAAGAGAGAGAGCGAGGGAAAGAGACACTCCCTACTCCGTCATGTAGGCTCGACTTCTCTCCCTCGCCCCCAACAGCAGCGAGCATATAGACAGCAGTTCACGGCGGGTGGACCCAAGAGAAAATTCCCCCCCCCCCCTTCCCTCTCGCTGTGTATGTGTGTGTGTGTGTGCTGATAATAGTATACCAAAGATAAATCTGCGGTCGAGGATGATCCTTTGACCGTGTTCGACGAGAGAGAGAGAGAAAAGTAACGGAAGAGCTGTTAACCGCGGTCCTGCGGTTCTCCAGAGCCCATCGAGCTCTTTCCACGCTTCTCTCCTTTTTGCCAGTTCAGAATATAGCTAGATAGAGGAAAAGAAGAGAGAGAGAGAGAGAGGGAGGAGGGTGGGAGTGAGAGTGAGAGAGAAAGAAATGGATTGTAAATAAACGCTAGATGGAAAATGACTTTTTTACCAGTCTTCGAAGCCAGTGCGGGACACGCAATTACATAACACAATTTCCCTCTCTCTCTCTCTCTCTCTTACATTTTATCCTCATACACAATTATTTATCTCACGTTAGTTAATAATTTTTCATTTGTATCTCATTTTTATGCAATTTTTCTAACGTTTGCCTCGTTGCTTTTTTTTTTTTGTTGTTCACAGGTCGTTGTCGAGAGTTCACTGTTGGCCCTCGAGTACGGAGACCTGGAGATCGAGGCTGATTCACCCGTGAACCCAGATCTTCTGTTTGATTCTCATCTGATGCATCTTTACGTTCTAACTGAGAAAAAGGTCTCGAAGGTCAAGGTTCAAGAATGCTCAGTTTACAAGACATGCTGGGATTGCCTCGGTGCTAAAGATCCATATTGCGGCTGGTGCTCCCTCGAGAACAAGTGCAATCTACGTAGTGACTGTCAGGATGCAGCAAAAGATCCGCTATATTGGATCTCATACAAAAGCGGCAGATGCACTACGATAACGACCGTCACGCCATATCAATTGCAAAGAACAACAGCGAGAACACTCGAGCTTGTTATTGATAATTTGCCAACATTGAAGGGACAATTTTTATGCGCATTTTCAGCCCTTGACAAAACACTCATTACAAATGCGACGAGAAAACCTTACGGTGTTAATTGCACTACACCCAGGACAGATTTGTTGCCCTCGATACCACTCAGACAACATCATTTTACAGCAAAATTATCCGTCAGAATGACCAATGGACCTGATCTCGTTGCTGCCAATTTTACATTTTTCGATTGCAATACGTATTCCTCGTGCACTCAGTGCGTCTCTTCGAGCTTCCCGTGCGATTGGTGTGTCGATGGTCACAGATGCACTCATGATACAGCAGAAAATTGTCGAAATGATATTCTCGTTACTGGCGTTGCTGTGAGTATATTTGTAATTTTTTCTTTTTTTTTTACAATTTCTTAGCAAATCAAATTTCGTCAGAATTTCTATATAAATTGTTTTTTTACGTCCAATTGCTAATTTTTTATTGTACTGCATTTTTCATCACAGAGAATGGGTCCGAGCTACAGAAGTGGACCAGGTTTTTGTCCAACGATAAATGCAACCGATTCTCAAGAGATTCTTGTATCTTCCGGCATCAAGAAGGCCATAAGAGTCAAAGTGCACATAATAGGGGTGAGTGTTGAATGACCCATGATTGACTTCCTACTCATCTTCGTTTCTCATACGAGAACTCGTTAATTCCACTCCGTCTCGAGTGTACTCTTGATCTTTGCGAGAGTTCATCCTATACTCGACTCGCTTGTTTCTTTCTTCTGCATAAAAAAAAAAAATCTGGCTAAAACTTCTTTTCGAGATCTTCGATTATGAGATTACAAAAAAATTGATTTCACGAAAAATCAAATTTTTATTCACACAAATTTCACACTTTTAATCATATTTACGATGAAAATTTCATGCCAACAATATCGATAAAACTTTATTTAAACAATATTGTGTATTTATTTGTTTCAGCAATTTATCATACAAACAAGATTCGTTTGCCAGTTTAATATTGAGGGTCGTGTGACGAGTGTAAATGCGAGATTACTTGCCGACACGATTTACTGCGAAGAGACGGAATTCTCGTACACATCAAGAACGCCAAATATCACTGTACCATTTGCCGTGATCTGGGGTGGCTCAAAACCACTCGATAATCCTGACAATATACACGTAGTGATTTACAGATGTCGCGATATGGCCGATAATTGTGGTATGTGTCTTGCGATACCAGCAAAATATGATTGCGGTTGGTGTCAAAGTTCAGACAGATGCGAGGTGAAGGATCAGTGCAATCGTGGCAGCGGTATTTGGCTAAATAGAAATATGACCTGTCCAAATCCAGAGATACATTCATTCGAGCCAATGATGGGTCCTTGGGAGGGTAACACAAATGTCACGATACGCGGCATTAATCTTGGCAAAACATTTAACGATATTTATGGAGGTGTCACAGTCGCCGGTGTAACTTGTCAGCCATACGAGCAACTTTACATAAGAACGAAACAAATAATATGTCGAGTCGATGGTCCAGGCCAAAGAGAGCTACGTCAGGGTCCAGTGATTGTTAAAATCGAAGATTTTCGTGGACAATCTGAGCAAAATTATGAATTTGTCGATCCACAAATAACGACGATATCACCAAAGCACGGACCCATGAGCGGTGGTACAATTGTCAAAATAACAGGAAAATATATGAACGCTGGTAGTGAGATAAAAGTTTTTATCGATGAACTTCCATGCTCGATCATAAGTGCCGAATCAAATGAGACTTTGTGCATGACAAGTGCGAGCGATCGGAAAAGAACTGGCAAATTAGTCATGACTTTTGACGGTGGAAAAAGAGATTACGATGGCTTTTTCGAGTATGTCGATGATCCAACGATCGACAGTGTCGAGAGTGGAGTCGCCGGTCAAATGAAAATTCCCAAAGGCATACCAGCTGGGGGTATTAAAATTTCCGTAACTGGCAAAAATCTTGGCTACATACAAGATCCACAAATGTATGTTTATTATGATGAAAAAATGTTTGTATCACGTTGTGACGTTCTCAGTCAAACGAGCATGGATTGTCGTTCACCAACGATCGAAGTTCCCGAACAGGTCGAACTTGATGCCGAGAGACCGCTCTCGCTCGAGTATGGTTTTCGCATGGACAATGTCACGGGTGTTCAAAATCTCTCGCAAAATGGCTTTAACAAATTTCTCCTCTATCCGAATCCAATTTATGATGTTTTTGGCGAGGAAGTGAAATATTACAAGAGCGATTATTTGACAATAAATGGTCAACATTTAGATCGTGCTTGTCAGGAATTAGATGTGATCGTTCAAATTGGTAATGCATTCTGTAACGTTACTTCATTGTCGAGGCAACAATTGACCTGTCGACCACCTTTGACCCAACCACCGGCTCTCGATTCCGAAGGAATGCCCGACAAGCAAGAACTTCCGGAAGTCATCGTTATCGTTGGACACACTCTGAGCTTTAAAATTGGCAAACTCAGTTATGCACTTCCTGCTGGATTGAATGGACCACTCTCAAAACCTGCTCTCATTGGCGTTATCGCTGCTATTATCATTCTCGTTTTTGTCTTTATCGCTTTTCTCATTGCTTATCGACGAAAATCCACCGAGAGCAATAGAGTACTGAAAAACATGCAGGATCAAATGGATATATTGGAATTGCGCGTTGCCGCCGAGTGCAAAGAAGCCTTTGCTGAGCTACAAACGGAAATGACCGATTTAACGGGTGATGTGTCAAGCAGTGGAATACCATTCCTCGATTATCGAACTTACGCGATGAAAATTTTATTTCCCAATGTTGAGAATCACGTTGTACTTCAGTGGGACAGACCGGAATTAATGAGAAAGGAAAAAGGCCTGAGATTATTTGGTCAGCTTATCATGAACAAAACGTTTTTGCTACTTTTCGTTAGAACACTCGAGAGCAATCGTTATTTCTCAATGAGAGATCGCGTCAATGTCGCGAGTTTGATAATGGTGACGCTGCAGAGTAAAATGGAATATTGTACGGATATTTTAAAAACCCTGCTCGCTGAACTCATTGAGAAATGCATGGAGGGCAAAAGTCATCCTAAATTGTTGCTCAGACGGTGAGTATTCTTTGTCCGTTGTTCTTAACCCCCTGAGTGTCCCTTGAGTGTCACTGACGCATATATTGACGAAACTAAAACCGGCCAGGAGTCTCGCATGTCGATATATGTGCATCCAAATATAAAAATCCTTCATTTTTCGCGATATCCTTGCTCAGTTTCTTGCATCTCAGCGTAACACTCAAGGGGTTAAGGGTCTCTTAAAAAATATATTTTCTTTTGTCTTCATTTTCTTTGATCATCTTTCTCTTGGTCATTTTCCTTTGCAAAAGTCTCTAATTGATATTAAGAAAATTCAGTAAAATCTGTAATTCCTTCTCCATCTCGCAATTATAATTCTTTAATATTTAATTATTTTTTTTTCAGGACCGAGAGTGTCGCGGAAAAAATGCTCTCTGCTTGGTTCACTTTTCTCCTGTACAAATTTATGCGCGAGTGTGCTGGTGAGCCGCTCTACATGCTTTTCCGTGCCATGAAACAGCAAGTCGACAAAGGACCGGTCGACGCCATAACGTCAGAAGCGAGATATTCACTTTCGGAGGAAAAACTTATAAGACAATCAATCGATTTCAAGCCAATAGTGAGTTAAACGCTAAAATAATTTATTCAATTTTTGTACATTTTTTTTTACATTGCAATTATTGAAAAATTCTCTTTTGCCACACTTAAGATTGCCAGAAACTCGTTTTTTATTTTAAATTTGAAAAATTATATTTTTTCGTATGTTTTTTTTTTTTTTTTGCAGACCGCCTACGCCTCGATATCGCAACAGACGGTGTTTGTGGGTGGATTGGATCCAAATACGGAGAATGTACCGGTTAAGGTGCTCGATTGTGACACAATTTCGCAAGTTAAGGATAAAGCGCTCGACACGATTTATCGCGCTACACCCTACAGCCAGAGACCGCGAAAGGACGATCTCGATCTTGGTGAGAAATACGAGAAAAAACAAAAAAATCTCGACAGATTTATAGCCGTCGATTTTCATGCTCTTTCGTATAAAATTGTAAATTCTACAATTTTTTTTTTTGCATTCTTTCACACTTTTTTTCTCTTCGTAGAATGGCGTACGGGAACATCGGGCAGGCTGATACTGTACGACGAAGATTCGACGACAAAAACCGAGGGCGAGTGGAAAAAGAGAAATACCCTCAATCATTATAGAGTACCCGACGGAGCTTCCCTCAATCTAGTCTCTAAGCAATCATCGATATACAATTTGTCGATACTCTCCGAAAAGACTGACAAGTCACACAAATACGAGACTTTGAATTTGAGCAAATTTAGCTCGGCAAGCCCGCCCTTATCACGCGCAACTTCACCCCTCAATCACGATCACGACGGTGGCCTCAAATGTTGGCATCTCGTCAAGCATCACGACACAGACGCTCAAAAGGAAGGTGAACGTGGCAATAAAATGGTCTCAGAAATTTATCTGACGAGGTTACTCGCGACCAAGGGTACACTTCAAAAATTCGTCGATGATCTCTTCGAGACGATTTTCAGTACGGCGCATCGAGGCTCGGCACTTCCACTTGCCATTAAATATATGTTTGATTTTCTCGATGATCAAGCACTCCATCATGGTATATCCGATCCCGAGGTTGTACACACGTGGAAAAGCAATTCTTTGCCATTAAGGTTTTGGGTTAATCTTATAAAAAATCCAAATTTCGTATTTGACATACACAAATCAAACATTGTCGACTCGTGTCTATCGGTTGTCGCGCAAACATTCATGGACAGTTGTTCCACGTCCGATCATAGACTAGGTGAGAATTTCACTCGATTTAAAATCCTCTATTAAAATTTAGCCCTCAAAATTGAAATTAATAAAATGTCTGATTCAATTTTTTTTTTTTTTTCTTTTCATTTTTACAGGCAAGGACTCACCGAGTTCAAAGTTGCTCTACGCAAAGGACATTCCAGTGTACAAAGAGTGGGTAGAACGTTATTATTCGGATATTAAAATCATGCCAGCAATTTCTGATCAGGACATGAACGCGATGCTCGCCGAAGAGTCGAGGGTAAGTATTTTTTTGTTTTTTTTTTTTTGTTAATCTAAATGTTCTGTTTTAATGAATAATCTATTGGATTTTTTCGTTAACTTTTCCAGCAACACACGACGGAATTCAACACGAATTGTGCACTTTACGAGCTTTACACATACGCGGGCAAGTACAACGAGCAGCTCATAGTGACACTCGAGGAGGATGAATTTTCGCAAAAACAGAGGCTCGCGTATAAGCTCGAACAAGTGCACAATATCATGGCAGCGGATGCCAATCCCTGATGCCCCGTTATAACGACTAAGCATCCCACTAAACCCTCGCGCCATGAATGGCCCTGCTGAGTCGCGACACTAGGTATTATCAAATAAATTGCCAATTCGTTACTGGCCTAAAAAAAAAGACAAGAAAGAGAAGGAAAAAAAATAAATACATAAAAAATTGAAGAAGAAAATATAACGCGGTGAACCGTGATAGATTATATCGCGTCATGAGTCGTCGTCAAGTGATGGCCAATTTTTTTTAAATAAAATCTCTGTTCCGCTAATAATGGAGATTTGAAAGACTCGCATGATAAAGAAAGAGAGAGAGCGAGAAAGGGCTATTAAAACTCTACGACGACGACGACGACAACAATAACAACAACAACGACAATGTGAAAAAAAAACTAAAACGCGCAATCAAAGTGAATCGCGAATAAATGGATAGGTGTTATAAATCCTTATATACAATACGATTCGACAAAGTCTTCTGATAGGCCGCTGGCTGGGCGAGTGTGACGAATATATGTATATAACTGTATCCATTGCACTTACCAGTTATATTTGTAAATAAGATACCAAAATAATGATATTGTAATAGGGGTGATATGTATTATTGTAATGAGCTCACGAAGTGTGGGGTGGGGGGGGGGGGGGGGGGAGGCCGGCGGCCCCGGCTAAGAATGAATCATCTACCGTCGTCAATCGGTAAGCGAAAATATTCAAAATGCTTTTTAAGCAAACGAATATAATCTAAAACAAACAAAAAAAAAAACGAACAACACAAACAAATGAATATATAATAATTATGAAAAAGAAAAGCGTAAAATAATAACGTTAGATGAGCCTGCTGTGCAAATCAAATTCCGAAGCACATCGTTCAATGAAATTATTTGTAAATGTGAGAGAAAAACGAAAAAAAAACGAACAAATCATGAACAAGCAGAAATCGTATCGATTTGCAAAATCGCAATAGCGACGAATTCTCTATTGTCGCGAAAGCGCCAATAACGCGTTTGAATTTTAACGAAGAAACATTTCCATCCACCGCTAATAGAATGAAACTCCATATCGGGCTTGAACGAACAAATTGCGGGTTTCAAAATAATTGCGATAATTATGGATAGGCGTTTAATTAATTAATTGGATATGAGCATATTATTATTATTATTATTATTATTATTATTATTATTATTATTATTATTAAACATGAATGGTATGTCGTATGTATATGTGTACATATATACACTAAGATCAAGATGAAGAAGGAGAAGACAACACTGGCGCAACGCATGTGTATGTATATATTAATATGTGTGCGTGTATGCCCTTCCGTACGTATATCGTCGCGTTATAAATATTATATATATATAAAGACAACAAAAAACACAATATAATATATATGAGGGTAGTCGCTATTTGAGGTATGGCGATTTTTTTTTTTTTTTTTTCATACCGTCTCTTCTAATCGACTCCAAATAATTTCAAAGAAATCACTTTAAAATTTCAACTTTCAGTGTCAACTGTAAACCTTCTCAGAGTAAGGAGGCTGTAATTTGCCATTTTTTTGCAAATAATTATTCCCACGATAAAATATATACTGACAATATAGTAAAAGCGTATGTATTTTAAATAGCAAATTTTACTCCCCCTATTAGGAGGATTTACGGTTAAGATAGAAAGCTCAAATTTTAAGGAGATTTTTTTTTAAATATTATTCAGAGCCGAGTTGAGGGGGTGGCAAGAAATAAATCTGCCCATATCCTAAATAACGATCATTTGAGTATATATAGACGCACACACGCAACAAAATGAAGCTACAGAAAAAAAAAGAGGAAAAAAAAACATTCGAAGCTAACAAAAATTGAAAATGTAATGCTGCGCTATACGTGCGATGAGTGAGGAAGAAATCATGTAATAGTCTTTAAGTATTATTAATTAAATATGGACTATGGCCAAGCGCCTGTCCGCGAGGCCAGCTCTCGATGTGACGGTTGTGTTGAGTGTGCGTGCTTCCCTTTCCTCCCTCGGTCTCCAGTTTCATCGTTCCCTCGTCCTGAAAGACAAAAAAAAAAAGAAGAGAAAACAACCCCAAATATCTGCCATATATTATTCCTTCGTAATTCTCATTCTCATCGTTCTTTCATCGATATCATCATAATCTCGTGATTGTTGTCATTGTCATAATCGAAGCTCATTTCCTGGAAGACGTGAAGGGAAAAAATGCTCTCGCTCTCTCTCTCTCTCTCTCTCTTTCTCTATTTCTCTTCGGACGAGGAAAGATTGAGATATTTTTTTGATCGTTTTATTTTGTTTTCTGGTTTTTCTTCTTAATTTCATCGTCCTCGATCCGATTTGAACCCTAAAATTCCTACCTAATAAAAACCACCTTTGTGCCACTTGTCCTCATAAAAATGCTTCAACGCCTCCGTCGTCATGTTGTTGTCACTCTTAATTATTGTAATATATATGAAATAATGAAATCACTGTTGAGTATTGTCTGATTGTAATACATTGATATTGAATTGATATGAATTGATAATCATTAATTAACGTAACATTAATCTGTGGATGTAGCCATATTAGTGTGAACAAAATGAGAGAGAGGGAGAGAAAGAGAGAGAGAGAGCAAGTGGTTAGTGAGAAAGAAAAGGTTGTAGGTGCAATATTGTGCCGCCTGTTGCGAATGTTACAATGAGTGAAAGTGCGTTTTTTTGGGTGTCCTGTGCGTCAATTCAATGTGCAGTTGTTCGTGGAGAAAGTATTTATTGCTCAAAAAATATCGAAAAAATGCGAATATCGAAAAATGTAGGGGGAAAAAAAAGGGAGAGAATTTAAAAGGAAGAAAGAAAAACGAGAGTACGAGTGGTTTGCGTCAGAGAGAGAGAATAGAGAGAGAGAGAGAGAAAAGACAAGATGGGACAAATAGACGGAAATGACGAGACAACATAGATAAAATGGCAATGAGGGGGGAGGCGCAGGAGCAAACAGCGTTTTTGCATACGCTCATCTGTTCGAAATTTCTGTGAGAAGAAATGAGACAGAGAAGGAAAAGCGGGAAAAGGGCGAGAGAGAGGGAGTGAGTGAGTGAGTGAGTGAGGCAGACAAAATGACGAGCGCCCGGGGAAAGACGGATGAGAAAAATTCATGTGCAAAAGTAAAAGAAAAGAAAAACGATATCCCGGATCTCGGCGGGTGTATTTTATTCCGTTTTGTTTTATTAGTTCGTTGCGTCGTCGTTGATCGGTCGACGTTCGACGGTCGGAGGCGTGCGGCGTTCCTCCCCCGCGCACGCCGACTTCTAATGGTACTAATAAACCCAAAGTGCCTCTGGTAGATTTTTGGGCATAAGCTTGAGTAATAAATAAAAAAAAAACAAACAAAAAAAAACCAAAAGAAACAAAAAAAAAAAACTATAACATTTATTAAAATGATAAACAAGCGAAAGAGAGAGAGAGAGAGAGAGAGAGAGAGAGAGAGAGAGAGAGACGAACGGAAGAGAAAATAAAAGAAACAAAAAAGAATAAGACAAAAAAACACACAACTTCCACGTTACACAGAGCACACATACCCAATAAAGAGAAGGAAACAAAAGAATGAGAAGAAATGAAAGAAATGAAAGAAAAACAAAACAAAAATAAGAAACAACGCGATTAACTAATAAATGATAATAACGACGAAACTTTTACGTGTGCACATGCGTATACATATCATGTTAATGTCGTAATTCGGGCGTGTATGTATACCGTGTGCATGTTAAATTAGGATAGGAACTTTAGATAGTCGGTAGTAGCCTAGTCTCTATGTCTGTGTGTCTGTATGTGCCCTGAGTGTCTTTCCCCGGCCATTTTCCCGCCCGCCACCCTCGCCATCCCAATAATCGCTCACACGGACAACAAGAGCCCATTTGTCGAATCATCCCATATACGTGTGTCGTTCCTCTTCATCGTTTATCCCATGGCGTCGTGTCGTACTCGATGATTAACTACTGAGGAAAAATAAGAAAAATAATAAGAAGAAGAAGTAGAAGAAGAAATGGGGGAAAAAATGTGTCGTTCATATCCATATCCTTAATCGTTCTCCACAAAACATTCCTCGTTATTCATCCATATCCGTTTAACGTAACAAGTCCGAGTTCCGCATTTTCAAAAAAAAAAAAAAAAAATTCCCGCGCAATAATTCTTCTCCCTCTCCCTAACCCTGCCAGCGTTTCCATTAACTGTGCTCACCGCCACCGCGTTAATTCGCCCACAATTTACCGATTGGCACACACGTTTTTGCTGAATAAAAATATTTATATCGATGGTTCCTCAATTAACTATGGAAATATACGGTCCCAATTTGTAAAATTCGACTAAATAAGGTGTGTACAATTTAATCAGTACCAGTTGTCTTTTATTTTTCATTTTTATTATTTTTTTAAATTTTTTTTTTTTAATTTTTTTTTAATGTACGCGCGGCTTGTGCTGCCCAGCAGTCTAATGTCGTGCGCGCTGAAGAAATGAAGAAGAAACTAATGCTGAATATAAAACGCGCGCGCCGAGTGTGTAATCGTTTTTATTTTCGTCTGGTTGTGTACTTGGTACGTGAGGATGATGGTGATGATGAAAAATTCAAAAAAAAAAAGAAAAGAAAACTAACAAAAAAAAGAAAAAAAAAACTGTTTGATCTCTCGGGCTACTCGTCCGTTCGATTGTAACATCACAAAAAAATATATATGAAGAATGATCGAACGTCTCGTTTGTATATCCTCAAAAAATTTAATTAATTTTTTTTAAATAAACAGCAGTAATGAAAAGACTCGGATTAACGCAGTTTGCAAAGAAGAGTGGGAAAAAAAATCGAGTGAGAATACGAGAGCGGGTAAATAATACAATTTAAAAGGAAAAAAAAAAAATAAAAAAAAAGAGAAAAACAAAAATTACAACAAGAAAAACACGTACGTGCGAGAAAGGGGTGTGAATGTCCATGGACTGTGCAAGACTGAGAGAGGCAGCGAAACGGGGTCGACAGACCCATCGACTGGGTCTTAATACCCTCAAAACACGCCGCTCATTTTTACGTCATAAACAATTAATTAAATTACGATTATACATAAATAATGCATCCAACACAATTACGTTACGTTTAATAATAGTCATGTTCCTTTTCAATCATAATTGATTATTAATAAAACGAAACAAAAAAAGTAAAAGAAGAAGAAGAATAGAAAGAAAAATCGAAAGAACAAAAAATCTATATCAAACCTTGCTACACATTATTTTGTACTTGTTTTTTAATCTTAATATATTAAATCTATATATATATATATATATATATGTAGTATATATATATATATAAATAATGCCGTTTTAAGTTATCCAATTTTATTATTTTAATTATTATTATTATTATTTTTGTATAAATGTGTGATTAATAGTATGGATAGTGTAATAATTTTGTATGTTTATTGAACCAAAAATAAATATTATTGATAATGATGAAAGACCATATTTGTCATTGATCTTCCATTTGTTTGTTGAGGGAAGCGTCGAGTTCTTCGAGCTCTTTGGATGTTGCATCGTCATGATTGTTGAATTTTTTTGATGAGTGCAAGCTTCGAGGTCCTATTGTACTTAGGACAACGGGCAAAAGTATAAGACCGTGCCAAAGACCAAAAACAATGACCATGAAGAATATTTTGAAGAATGCACGAAAAACGTAAGCCTTGGAAAATGCCATCATCGATTGTGCGAGCAATGTTGAGCCCGCACCGTATGTCACTGCTGCTCCTATGTGACGCACAGCAATGAGAGTTCTCGCAGTACGATTTGGACCATCGCCCGATAAGCTCGTATTGAGAAAAGCGTGAGCGACATGAGCTGCGTAATCAACGCTAAGACCAACAGCAAGTTCCAGGCCTGTTGACGAAAAAAAAAATTTCATTCATTGAGAGTCACGCAATTGTAAGAATTTCGTACGAAACATTCGCAATCAATTTGGCAAAATTTTCTCAATTTTTTTCTTTTTTTTTCGTCTGCTCAACATTTTTAAGACATGCAAAACTATTTTCATTCTGGATAGAATAGACAAATACTTGGAGCTTGGAGAGAGTGAAAAATTCTGAGCAAGATGAAAATTCGGTTTTGCTCAAATATTTTTTTTTTTTTCCGGTAACCATCGATCGATAAAAATGTATGCGATGTGGATGAAAAAAAAAGTGGCTTCGTATGATATCGAATATGAGCTTTACGTGAACCACACCAATCTCGCTCCTCATCTGATTAGGAAACTGCGAAGGAGATCGAGAGAGAGAAATTCTCACCTATGCAGGAAACAATGTCGATCGTTAATCCCCAATAGAACATAAAGCCGCAAACATCGAGAAGCGTGAGGAGAACGCAAAGTAGAATCCAGAAGCATGTCTGAGGTTCGGCAATTAGCACAGCTGTGGTCGCCATTACGCATATCAGAGCGAGTATCAAATTACGCGTGACTTCCTCAGCAATGACTTTGTCGGTTACCCACGATGCAAAGATTCTACTCCATACCGTCACATAACCCTCGATTCTCGAATTTCTAGCTAAACGTTTGGCATTGTCCATCGCTGGTATCCACTCATCTGGCCCATTGAACGTCACAAATGTGAAATCAATCACAGATACGAGAATTCTCGGTGCGTTCTTGCCGCACGTTAAATTTCCATCGAAACGGAATTTTCCCTGATATCTTCCGCCGCTACGACTGAAGAGAAATTTTGAAAGGTAATAATGAAACTCTTTCTTTCCCATTTGGCCCTTTGTCACATCTGTGAGAAATCAAAAAAAAAAAAATGAAATCAAAATCAAAAAAGACCAATTCAAAAAACATGTGATTTTTTTTTTTACTTTTACCTTTTTCGTAGTACATCGTGACAAATTCGGAAAATGCTCGAGGCCACGAATCAACGTGATCAATCGTTGTCATATTTTCCAATGATTCAATGAGCGAGAGTATTTGAGGAAATTCCTCGTTATATTTAACATCACCGATAAATACTGAGGCAGGATGACCTAATCCTGGATATTGCTCATTTTTTACCATGAGATATTCGCTGAGATAAGTATCTTTTGGAATGAACCAGTCAGGATCGAACCATTGTTTCAATTGATAAGATCCGAGTATTCCAAAGCTGGCTATTCCAATTGTCACGAGAATGGCAATTAATTTACCAGGAACTGTCAGGATTATTCTCGAGTAGAAAAAATCTATAAAACGCCAAGATATCGATTTGCTCGATTCTTCATGATTTGGCTGATAATTTTCGTGAATTATGCACGGTATGATGCCATTTCTTTTAGCCTCGACACGTTTCATATCCAGGGCGAAAAAAGCCACGAAAAATGTTACTTGGAGAAGGAATGTCATCATAACGCCAACAGCGGCGTAAATGCAAAATGATTGAAGCGATGGCAATATCTGAAAATTAATAATTTCATATATCAAGAGATTTTTAGTTGTCGTGCATGTTATTTGATCAAATGAATTTTTTTATAACTGACTGTCGATGCACCAATCATAAAAGCAACAACATCCGTGAAAGAAGTGACGGAAATTGCTGCTCCAGCGTGGCTGAGCATCATGGCGATTCTTTCTGGCAATGGCCTTGATCGATTAGACTCGTGAGAGAGAATCTCGTCCCATGATGCCATCATGACAAATATATCATCGACTCCTAAACCCATCAACATGAACGGAAGTGACGTATGAACTGGACCATAAGGAACACCAAAAAGCGAGCACAAACCAATTGCTACGATGAAAGCGCCACCAACGCAAAGTAGACCAACGCTCGTCAAGCAAAACTACGAGAAAAAGATGGCTAGTTTTTTGAATTTCTTATTTCTCTCTCTCTCTCTCTCGCTCAAGCATACTTGGCATTCGTAAAATTTCAGCTTACCCTCCACTCGACCCAGTTGAATCTCGAGAGTATGACCTGCACATATGTGGACATGAGTACAATACCAAAAATGATTTTTCCAAAATCCTGAAACATCGTTGAGGAACTGATGTCACCCCAGCTACGTCCAGCTTGGTAAGCAAGTTGCAACGATTGTCCATTCGTTCCATCAGCATTTTTCAATTCCAATAATCGCGAACTTGCCTCGAGTTCGTCCAAAAATTCCGATTCCCAATTCATGACTTCAATGGTTGCCTGTAAAATTTGATCTGAATTAACTACGGACATTCGTTGGAAAATGATTAAATCATTTTGGTGTAAAAACAAAAAAAAAAACGTACCGTACCCAATCAGCCGTTCCAGCGTCATTGCCCGATTCGTTCATTCGAACGTTTGTAAAATTAACGTACACCATCCACAATGTTTTAACAGCTTTTGCCGCAATAACACGTCCATTATCGTCAATCGTCACACTGCCCAAAAGTTCCGTAAAATTCATCGGATGTCCTAGAGTCGGACTTATCTTTGCTGCATTAAATTTATCAATTATATCATTTTTTGTCTGATTTTTTATTAGATCGCTGTCGTAATCCCATATATCGAGGATACTCTGGAGAAAGCATCCACTTGGCAGGCTATTTACGATACTGCAATAAAGCTGTGTGGGCGCATTAACTCCAGGATCAAAAGTGCTCTTGTTCATACGAACTGCTGGCTCTTCGTCAAAAAAATCATCTTCCTCGATGTCTCTCTTGTCCCGACCACCAACACCGGATATTATGGGAACTCTGTATCAATCGATCGATTGCTCATATATTATTGCCATTATGAAAAAAGTTTTGCGAAAAATTTCACGATATGATATGCAACACGTCCTACACTGAGATTTTTTTTTTTCTATTTACTAAGTCAGCGTTTGCGGGCATTCAAACGTATTTTTCGTTGGCTCAACAAAATTTTCATTCTCTCAATGTGTATTTTGAGTTGAGTTAGCCTACTAATATTTTGGAATGGTTTGGACAACCCAAAATATGATTGGAGTAAATAAAATTATGCCAAGTTAACGAAAAAATCGTTTTAACGTCCTCAAACGCTGATTTGGTAGACTCAACCATTTTTTTTTCTCAGTGTACGAATAAATTTATTAACTCTGAAGATAAATGCTTACTTGAAGCACACGTCTGTCCATGTTATTGAAGGCTTCGTCCTTGTTTTCAGTCCTAATATACGTTTAGTTATCTCATTCAGCTGAAATGAAACGGTAAAAAAAATTATTCACGGTATTTTTTGTTCGACGCAAGATCAAATTTTTATCGAACAATTTGATTTTTAGTTTGAATTTTCGAGGCGAAAATTAATAAAATTTCATGAATGTACTTCGAGCAGAGCTCGTGGCTCGAGGATGTCATCTCCGGTGAAGATCAATGTTTCCACCTGTTGACCATCCCGGAAGTTCGACATCAGCCATTCAGTATCACGAACGAAATCCGAGTCTGGTGGTATCCATAATTTTAGAGGATTTTTTTCTTGTCGAAAGCGATAAAGGCCAAAGAGACATAGCAATACGACGATCGTACAGCCGGTGATCCATTTTAATGGATTTTGAGCAATTTCAAAGCCAAGACTGTGAATTAACGATTTTCATTATAGTAGCAGGAATATTATTTTTTATTATCTTCCTCGCGATAAAGCAAGATGGCCTTGGGGCAACTTAGGCAAGCAAGAGGTAAGCGATGTGAGCAGGACAAACGTGTATATCGATCTCTTTCAGAAATGAATTTAACATGTCAGGGTCACGGCCATAAGTGAGTAAGCGAGAGGCAAACACCGAAAGTTTTCCTTTCATTCGAAATATCTCAAGAATTATACAGTCAATCGATTTTATATTTAAACACAAACTAGACTGAAATATCACCTTTCTCTCGGCTATATTTTTAAAAAACTTTGCATTTTTTCATATGACATTTTTCATACAGGAAAAAAGCTAAAGTGCTTTGATTGTACAAATTTGTGGATGAATAAAATCGCAAAAATGCGATAGGCAATTCAATTGAAATTTACTGGTCACATTCAGATATTAATAATTATTTTATTCAAATTTATTAAATTCAATAATGTACATATGACTATTTTGGGCGAAAAAGCTCAAGCCAGGACCACTTTTAAAAGCATCCTGCGATGCTCTTAAAGGTTGCTTTATATAAGAAAAACATACCTATAGAAGAAATTTTCTACCGCATTGGAGATACTTTGAGGTAAACGATGCAATAATTTTCGTATGCTGCGCTTCTTTACTGTTTGTTCTATTGCCATTGTCAACACAAAAGAGTTGAAATGATATCGCAAGACTGCCGGAAATGTGAGTCATACACACAATCTGTAGTAGAGAATACAAGAGTAACTTAAAAACAAACTGTATATATAGAAAAGAAGAATGATAAATTTATTTTTCATATCTATAATGATAATAAGAATTCAAATTTTGTTTGCTCTACATGATAAAAAGCACAAATACATGAGCGCAAGGATAACAATTAAATGAATTCTCGCTGATAACGAGCGAGAGAGAGAGAGAGTTCAATCGTCTTATAGAATAATAAAGGATTAATGAAATCAAACACGTGACAAACGTCATCGAGATTCACGGTATTTTAATGCAAGTTTCATGAACGACCAATAATGTCTATATATATAAAAATCGTATACTATAAAATGTCCAGATGAGTTACGTGTTTTAATTGGATTGCAACATTATTACACAGCCAAGATTACTTACATAACGTTAAAGTTCAATGAGCGTTTACATACTCGTACGAGGAAATATAATTATAACTACAAAGTGCATAATTGGCACACATATATATAGAACTGACAATGAGTGAGTACATTCATTTTATTATCTGCGTCACACAAATTATTCTCCTTAAGGTTTTTTGAAAGAGATTCTGCGATAATTTATTATTGGTATCTTGTTAAGCAAAACACAAAAAGTTTAATAAGAGTTCTTTTTTTTCAGATTGCCGATAAACACGCATTATTCCATCGCGTGTACGATACACTACAGTCTACAGCCGCGGATGTACTCCGGAATGTCCGGAACTCTCTTCATTTTCCGAATATGCATACTGTGTGTATATATATATATATATATATATATATATGCTATAAAATAATAAAATCAATAGAAACAAAGTACACGCTCGAGATTAGATGGAAATGATCATGGTACAGAGTCCAAGGCAGTACATATAGTACGAATCATACTGATTACTGACTACTCTGAAATTTGAGCATGTAAAAAGACCTTTCGGAGTCGCTATGACTAATACAGCTATACATATAGGACAATGAATGGGCAATGCGGGCATGTGACGTGTCGTGTAGTCGCTCAAAAATGCTGGACCACTATTTGTTCCTGATAATGGGTAATGGGAGCAGAACACTTATCAGTGACCACCCGTCATCCTGATATTGACGACTCATCGGTCACCACACTTCTGACTGCTCGCACAGGCCAAAAATACCGGAATTATTATTATATGAGTGGGAACAAAAGTCCTTATTTAAATGTAATCCTTTAGGCTTTATCCCTATTCCCTATTAATGAGCATCCATGTCCATCTATGCCTATGAGCAATATGAGGATGCTGGAGGCTGCTACGAATGACACTCCATTTCATATTTCAATCACGCAAGTTTTTAAGTGCCTATAGCCACTCTGCTAAATTCACTTCTCCATGAAAATAGCCATCGCGATTTCACTGCCGTAAAGTTAGCCGTTTCACTATAACTTTTTTACTATTGTATATAGCCGATCGATTGGTGGTGATTGGTATCGTAATTAAAAAATTTAGTGGTCAATTGTTTTTCTGATAATTAAGCAATTAAAATTTTGGGAATAAGTTGGCTGGACCACTTTTTATTTTCAACCAAATCGGTTGTATGAGGGCTTATTCGCTGAGTAATCGTTTGGTGGTGCCGGATAATCTATTTACAACGTTTTGGTGGTCCGTACATTATTTAAAAAATAAAAAAAAACCATTTGATCCCAGGTAGTGGGGGTGGCTTGCTGAATGGTGTGAAGTGGGCCGCAAATAGTTGGATAAATATATTATGTCTTATCCGATCTCATCCTGATTAGTCTCAACTTAAATAAAATCGTATGGTGGTGATTGGAAGTATAATACAAACGTTTAGTAGTCAATTTTTTTTTTAACGCGGCTGCAAATATATATGCTGTGGTAAAAAACAATGAAAAAGTTATAGCGGAACGAGTAAATTTACGGTAGTGTCGTAGTCACAACGCACGCTCGGAGCGCAGCTCCCACTCTTTTCACCGTCAGTGCCGTCTAGTGGGGAGCAAGCCGGCTGTGCCGCACTCGCCGCGCGTATCATTCGCGTTCCGACGCTCGGGCATTGTGTAAGTGTTTTTGGGCTGTTTCGTGATACAGCAAGTGTGTCCGCATTCTCGCGGTATGATCCACCCGTATTGTCTATTGTGTCACGCGTTATGTACAGAAGTGTACAGATGAATGGATAAAGAAACTCGTATGCAATAAGTTTTGCGATTGTGTATTTCGAATATATCACCGGAAGTGACATCATCGCGCCCAGAAGTGATTCAAAAGACTTGATAAAATAATTTATTTAGGGCATGTAGATCAGACCTACCCTAACCTCTGTACCTGCTTTACCGGCAGTCAGTAAAAACTGTGCGAAAAAAAATTATTTTAGAGATTTCTTCAAAAATCGGTAAAGTATCGTAGATATTATTGACGTAATTTTTTCAAATTTTTATTCGAACAACGGCACATAAGGGTTAAAGAGGATCAAAAAATAAAACTTATTTTCAATTAATTCAGACAATTTATTTATTTATTTATAATACAAACTTGGTTCATTTCAATATTACCATTCATATTATACGTATTAATAGTCTAATTACAACGTTTGGTAGTCAATATTTATTTTTAGACCCACGCTCGGAGCGCAGATCCCACTATTTTCACTGTCAGTGCCGTCTAGTGGGGAGCCAGCCGGCTGCGCCGCACTCGCCGCGCGTATTTTTCGCGTAAGCATCGGTTCCACTGCCGGATCGTCGGCATGGTCTTTCGTCAAGGTACGCGCAGCCTCTCTCCATGATGCGCGCTCGGCCTAGACCATTGAGCACGCATGAAACTTGTCACTGATCAGTCTTTAAACTAATTAGTTTTTTAACAAACTTTTTTTTTCACACACAATTATGATTATATGATTATTAAAAAATTAACATGACCGTGATGATTACATTATAAACAAAACGAGTTGAGTCCCTAAAGGACAGGTATGAAGAATATGTGAACCTATGTACTAAATTATTATTTAACAAACGATCTCTGAATAAAGACTAAAGAGACTTATCAGTCTTTGCTGAGAAGCATCGACCACCGGTCGTCTTTTCTGCGAAGCATTGGTTCCTCTGTCGAATCGCCGATGCGGTCTCTCTTCATGGTACGCGCTCGGCTTGGATGCTCGAGCACGCATCAATCGCTTGCCAGTCTTTTAGTCCAGTGACATGGGCGTGGCCATGGTCGCTAGTCAACGTCCAGAGCTAGCTCCAACCACATATAATAATAATAATAATAATAATAATAATAATTTTAGTCCATTACACATGTACCGAAAAAAATCTGAATAAATGAGGTCACTATTATCTATGATTCTGTACCGATTTTTGGAAAAAATCTCTCTAAAACAATTCTTGTCTACGGAACTACATAATTTGGCCGAGAAGTCGTTGAATTGGTTATAATCTGCACTTCCGACTGCCAGTAAAGCAGGTACAGAGCAGCTATATGCTGGCAGTGAAGCATATCCCTTGCTTACCAACTGTCAGTACAGCGGGTTGTAGGTGGATCATATTTTGTCATCTTTGTCACCAACTGTTGGCCATATTACCAACCGTTGGCAGACTTTATGATTCAAATGGGACCATGTTTTACATTACTGACTGTCAGTAAAACAGATACAGAGCTCTAGGTGGCTGACTGCAGTAAAGCAGCTGGCAACTGGCGGCTTAAATTTTCACCATGTTCTACGTTACCGACTGCCAGTAAAATAGACACGAGATCCAAGTGGCCGGCAAGGCGGTTCTCTAGCTTGTCAACTGCCAGTAAAGCAAGCTCCAACTTATGGCTTGCGACTCAAATTTTACCCTGTTCTGCATTACCGACTGCCAGTAAAACAGACAGAGTCGAGGAGGCTGGCAAAGCAGTTCTCTAGCTTACCAACTGCCAGTAAAGCACCCCCCACTGCACTGGGTGCAGCCCAAATTTCACCCTGTTCTGCATTACCGACTGCCAGTAAAACAGTCAGAGTCCCCGGAGGCCGGCAAATCAGTTCTCTAGCTTGCCAACTGCCAGTAAAGCACTCCCACCTTTACGGTTCGCAGCCCAGATTACACCCTGTTCTGCATTACCGACTGCCAGTAAAACAGTCAGAGTCCCCGGAGGCCGGCAAATCAGTTCTCTAGCTTGCCAACTGCCAGTAAAGCACTCCCACCTTTGCGGTTCGCAGCCCAGATTACACCCTGTCCTGCATTACCGACTGCCAGTAAAACAGACACAGAGGTCACGTGGCCGGCAAGGCAGTTCGCTAGATTGCCAACTGCCAGTAAAACAGCCCGTAACTTTATGATTTGCGGATCAAATTTGGTCCTGTTCTACATTACCGACTGCCAGTAAAACAGACACAAAGGCCACGTGGCCGGCAAGGCAGACCCCTAGCTTACCAACTGCCAGTAAAGCAGCCCACAACGGCTCGAAATCCCATCTGCTTGTTACCAGCAGATGGTAACTTTACCAACAGTTGGTAATGTTACCAGCAGATGCTAGCTTTACCAACAGTTGGTAATATTACCAGCAGATGGCAGCTTTACCAACAGTTGGTAATGTTACCAGCAGTTGGTAACAAGCATATAAGATTCCGAGCCGTTGCGGGCTGCTTTACTGGCAGTTGGCAAACTAGGGAACTGCCTTGCCGACCACGTGGCCCTTGTGTCTGTTTTACTGGCAGTCGGTAATGTAGAACAGGGCCAAATTTGATCCGCGAATCGTAAAGTTACGGCCTGGTTTACTGGCAGTTGGCAAGCTAGAGAACTGCTTTACCGGCCCCCTGGGACTCTGCCTGTTTTACTGGCAGTCGGTAATGTAGAACAGGACCAAATTTGATCCGTGAATCATAAAGTTACGGCCTGATTTACTGGCAGTTGGCAAGCTAGGGGTCTGCCTTGCCGGCCACTTGGACCTCAGCGGCTGTTTTACTGGCAGTCGGTAATGTAGAACAGGGTCAAGTTTAAACCGCGAATCATAAAGTTACGGACTGATTTACTGGCAGTTGACAACCTAGGGGTCTGCTTTACTGGCCACTTGATCTCTGTGTCTGTTTTACTGGCAGCCGGTAATGCAGAACAGGTGAAATTTGCTCCGCCAACCATGAGATTGCGGACTGCTTTACTGGCAGTTGGCAAGCTAGAGAACTGCCTCACCGGCCTCTTGGAACTCTGTATGTTTTACTGGCAGTCGGTAATGTAGAACATGGTGAAATTTGGGACATAAATCATAAAGTTGCGGGCTGCTTTAGTAGCAGTTGACAAGCTAGGGAACTGCCTTACTGGCCACTTGGGTTCTGCGTCTGTTTTAGTGGCAATCGGTAATGTCGATTATAAGCCATTTAACCTCTTCCTGGTAAAATTATATAGCTCCGTAGACAAGAATTGTTTTACAGAGATTTCTTCACAAACCGGTAAAGAATCGTAGATAATAGCGACGTAAATTGTTCAGATTTTTTTTGCAAAAAAAAATCTGTTCCAAATACGAAATAACTGCAAATAAGAGTTAAAGAGGATCAAAAAATAAAACTTATATTTCATCAATTCAGACAATTTTTATTATTATCTATAATACATATTATTCATTTCAACATTACCATTCATATTATTATAGGTACGTACGTACGTACGTATAATATGAATACGTACGTACGTATTATTAGGCATTAATTTTGAGATAAGTCAGGTGACCCGTATTACCCATCCGTCGTAATTATGAACAAATCACATTTTGATTTTGAATCAACTAAACTTAAAAAAGAAATCATGTACGGAAATCGACGAAGCATTATCTGTTTTGGTTGAGGCATAAGTATACATTACATTTCTGACAGCTTTATTGGGACAAAGCTTACATCTTACATCTTTGCCTGTCCTTTTTAATTTCTGGCCATGGACCTAGTGCGTCAGGACGCGCAGACATTTGTAGAGCTGGCGTTGTGTATGTCGTCTTCTTTTACTACTCTCAGTTCCATTTGTTTTTGTCCCTCCTACAAACTGCTTGCATGATCTGTTGGATATGCCAGAATACCAATTTTAATTTTGTTTGAAAATTTTTTATCAAGATTTCCTTCATAATTAGTGTTAATATATGTTCTGAGTGAATAATTTTCAACAGTCTTCGAGCAAAAGACCCGTATGTACCTACAGTTATTTGTATTATACTAAGCTTGTTGTCCCGTTGTTCCGAAATTGGAACACTTCGTCTTTCAGTAAAAGTTCGCACTTGAAAAGGCAGGCTCCTAATGTTCTGGAAAATCTGAATTTCGACTATTCGCCACCACCCCTTGAGACGAAAAAAAAAAAGAAAATTGTTGCCCGGTATTATTTCTTTCTCAACCATTTTTTCGATACATTCCTACTGGACTGAAAGAGATGGAAAAGTGATTGATCCGTGATCGAGCCTCGAGCATCTAGGCTGAGTACGTACCATGAAGAGAGACCGCATCGGGCGGTCCGGCAAAAGCGCCAATGTTTTGCAGTAATGGCAACACAATAAGGGTGGATCATACCGCGAGAATGCGCACACACTTGCTGTATCATGAAACAGCCCGCAAACACCTTCACATTGCCCGAGCGACGGAACGCGAATGGTACGCACAGCCGCGCAGCGAGTGTGGCGCACCCCGCTCGCTCCCCACTAGACGGCCCGACTAGACAGTGAAAAGAGTGGGAGCTGCACTCTGAGCGTGCGTTGTGACCACGACACCTACCGAAAAGTTAGTCGTTCCACTATAACTTTTTAATTATTTTTTACGATATAACATACAGTTTTTCAACAGTGTAAAAAAGAAAAATTGAATACTAAACGTTGTAATTAGACTTCCAATCACCAACAAACGATTGTCTTTAAATTGAGACTAATTATGATGAAATCGGATAAGAAATAATATATTTATCCAACTGTTTGCGGCCTGCTTCACACCATTCACCAAGTCCACCCCCCATTACCTAGGTTCAAATGTTTTTTTTTAATTTTTTAGATAATTTACGGATCACCAAAATGTTGTGAATAGATTATTCTTGACTGCCAAACAATCACGCATCGAATAAGCCCTCATAGAACCGATTTGGATGAAAATAAAAAGTGGCCCGGCCAACTTTAACCCAAAATTTTAATTGCTTAATTAACAAAAAACAATTGACCATCGAATGTTTTAATTACGCTACCCATAACCACCAAACGACCACCAATCGATTGGAAATATAAAATAATAATAAATGTTATAATGAAACGAATTCAGACCTAAACCTTTTAGAAGCACGTGCGTTTCGAACCGGGTGAGAGATAGATGGATAGAGAGAAGTACTAAGCAGGAAAGAGATAGCATGTTCTTGGCCGTCATGAGCTTCTTTCATTTCTGCGAAGGCGGGAATCTGGAACATTTTTACAATTTAACAGGACCGCGCGCAAGTGTAGGCTGCGTCCGTGAGCAACACATTCTTACCGCGACTACAGCGCCTACTGCAACTGGCGTGATAACTAAACTGGTTCCCTCGAATTCTCGTCTTCAAGTCAGGGGTTGGAAATACGCCTCTACGCGTCTGGGCGTCTGAAACCGTTGAATATGATAAGCGTTTTTTTTATCCACTCACGATTGTCATTTCTTGTCTCATTGATCAGCGTAAAGTAAATATTACAAAGTGAAAAAAACAAAAAAATGATGTTGCTCGTTTACGTTCTCGTGCCGATTGTCGTTATAATCGGGCTTGTTCGAAAGTGTCGCGAGCGCACTTGGGGAAAATGTAAGGATACGAGCAATCTTCATGGACGTGTTTTTCTCGTTACCGGCGGAAATTCCGGCATTGGCAAGGAAACTGTACGCGAACTTGTCAAACGGAATGCACGAGTGATAATGGCATGTCGGGACATGGACAGCGCGAGAAACGTTGTTACGGAAATTCGTAGGGAAACTCCGGCTGGCGAAATGGTGAGGCTCCTCCCCTACAAAGGGTGAAAATTTGCAGATCTCGGCAATTTCGACCAACAACCTCACCCTCTTCATCTCTTATCCTAGAAATTGCCGAAATAGATATATATATATTTAATAATACATTTGATAATAGGTTGTTATTATTATTGTCAATAATAATATATTAGTATGTATTCATTTATTGGCATATTATTAATATTTGTTACTTGTCGTATTTTGAAAATAAAAAAAAAATATCATTTTGAATTTAGAAATAAGTTTAATATCATTTATCATCTTTAGATACCAATGGAACTCGATCTAGCATCTCTTGCCTCTATCCGAAAATTTGCCAAAATGGTTCTCAAGGATTTTCCAGAGATTCATTGTCTGATAAACAATGCAGGTGTTTATGTCCCCCTTAAGGATCAGAGTATTACAAAAGATGGCTTTGAAATTCATTTTGGTGTCAATCATCTTGGTCACTTCCTGCTGACAAATTTGCTTCTAAATCGTCTCCAAGAATCTGCTCCTAGTAGGTCAGTTGAATGTAATTATTCTCATTTTTTTTTCTCCAGATTTTCTACAAAAGAGTCAACTATTCTCTATGTTAATTTTTTTATTATTAAATGTTTCATGATTAACTCGCAGAATCGTCGTAGTTACCTCGAAACTTTTGGAATCTGGTACAATTGATTTTGATAATTTAAATGGAGAATTGGGACTTCCGGCCAAGGGACGAATGAATCCGGGCTATTGCAATTCCAAACTTGCCAATGCCTATTTTGCCATGGAATTATCGAGAAGAACACAAAATACTGGTGTCAATGTTTACATGGTCTGTCCAGGATTCACTTACACAGGCCTCTTCAGATATGTGAAAAGAAGCTGGTTTCATTACATCGTTTTTTCACCAGTTGCTCTTGTCTTTTTGCGAACTGCGTATCAGGTATAAATATTTGGCAATAGCAAAAATTCACAGTAATTTGTAAATATGCAAAATACAAAGTTACTCAATTTTTACATTTCCCCCCAGGGAGCTCAATCGGTACTTCATTGTGCTACAGAATCTTCATTGTCCGATGAAAATGGTCATCTTTATCGCGACTGCAAGATTTACAGATCAAAAAAAGAATTGAGCCCCGAAATTGGCCTGCGACTTTGGGAAAAAAGTGCCAAGCTGGTTGACCTCCAAGAGGGCTCGAATGAAAAGAAAACTGCAACAAACGACAATCTCTCTTAAGCTCTTAAAATTTCATAAACGTAAACTCGAAAATAATTTTTTTTTCTCATTTTGTTGTAAATAACTGAATGTTTACGTTAAAACGTACAATCCAATGGAGCTGTAAGAATTAAAAAAAAAAATAAGCTGATGCTAGGCCAACTATTCGAATATTGCTATTATGTGTCAACGTTTATCATAAGATTACGAGAACTCAAAAATCTGACAAAGAAAAAAAAAATTGTGCTTTGTTTTTTTGTTTAAGTTTTTCACTAAAGATACGAATATTTGCTATTCTGCGAACGAAGAATATAGAGAGAATGGATAAATTTTGCAAATCCTGTTTCTGTACATTATTATTGATCGGTGTGACAGTCATTACAATGGAATATTTTGATAAATTGCGACTTAGATGATATAAATCTATACAAGTAAATCACATTTTATTAACAAATTGTTGTTGCTTTTTTTAATATTTTATAAATACACCGGCTGTTCAATTATTTATTGCAGGAATAGGATTCATTTATCGCTTGACTTAATGAGTAAGCACGGTACAAGAAAAATATATATGTTCAAGTACTGTGAGCTGCATTATTTTTATTACCCTCGTTTAGAACATCCTGGCCAATTCTTTGCAAAAAAAAAAAAAAAAAAATCACGATTCAACAATCCTTTTGGTCTCCAGGACTATTATTTACCTTCTTTTTTTTTTTTCTTTACAATACCTAAATAGTGTCATGATATATTCGAATAAATCCGATATTTTATTTTGTTCTTTTGTCCCCTCATAGAAATTCTCACTACGTGTGTGTGTGTGTGTGTAAGTGTAAAACCATTGTCATTGTTCAACACGACTTTGGCGTTTTTTTTCTTGTTTTTTTTTATAACAGTAAAATATTACAATCGAGGTTTCATCACTTTAAAGCTAGTCTTTTTACTGGCCAACGCTTCGGTTCGGGCAAAAACATTTTCGGAACTTCGTCGTATGGAATCTATGTAATCGGTTGATGCTCGAAATTCCCTCCTCACATCCTGATCTTTTTTCCCACGTTCGTGAGAATATGATTCCGAAGATTGTCGAGTCTCGTCGAGCTGCATTGAATTATTAGAAGAAAAAAGGCAAATTGTGAAAAACATCTAATGAGAGCACATGGACACAATTTTTATGATTTTGTTGCACTCGAGTATATCCTAGAGGGCAAGAAAATAAAAAATTCAATTATTTCATACCAACTGGCTGTACTCCGAAGGTCCTTCCGAGCTCGTGCTCGAACTGGCTCTGCAATTTTCATCCTGTTGATCACGAGTCCCTCTCTCATCCAATCTAAGGAAATCACATGATAAAATATTCCTGCACCAAATATCGAGACGTAAAAATTCAACTTTTTAATCCTAACTCACCTTCCATCTGATTCGTATCCTCGCATCGTTAAACGAGCCATTTCCGAATCACGTTTTTCCGGATAGCTCGAAGCTCCACCAGGGACAATAGCAATTGTTCCTTTGCCATCATAATTGAAACTCTGCTTGTCGTCCAGCAATTCGCAAGAGTTTGAGAGCGTGTCCTCGCTGTTGATAGAATTTTTCGACGTTAAATTACCATCCGTTTGGCTCAATTCCGTGAGAGTCTCTTGACTCTTGTCTCTCTCATAAATTCCATAAGCAATTGCCGAGCTTTCATTTGACGATTGGCTCTTGCTGTCTGGTTCATTGTTCATTGACTCAATTCGTAAATTTGCTGATTCATTTCGGTCGTCGTTTATTCTCACCGGAAATTCGCGATTGTTTGAGCTCGCGTCAGCACTTCCGTTTGGACTATTTTCCCCGATATCATTTTGACTACCGCTCAGTGCCATTTCACAGCTGCTTATCGAGTTTGAGCTTCTCTGCTTGGCACTTCCGGAATCTTCAGTTGTTTCAGAGGAGCATTTTGGCTTTGATACAGAGACCGGTATGAGAATTTCGATGTCTCTCTCGATTTCACGATGATTCGTTACTTTTGAAAATATCGCGACATTCTCGTCAAAAACTGTGTCATCGAGAGTTTCATTGCTGCTTGTAGTTTCACGCGGTAGTTTAAAATGTTTGTCATCAATGGAGCTTTCCTCAGATTTTGAAATACGTTTCGATCTGTTGGTGAGTACGAGTGAATTTGATGGTTTATCGAGGCCCTGATCGAGCGAAGAGCCCAGACCCAATTTTATACTCTTGAGCTGACTCATAGTTCTTTGTGTTCTTGGACACTTTTCAAACATGATTTTGTGAATAGGCGGTGTAAGTGGAGCATTTTTTCCATTGCCCATGTCTGTGTCGAGTGACGAGCCTGAGAAAGTTCGCTTCGAATTGTCCAATGGTTGATTGGGCTTTACGTTGATCATCAATCCAGCTAAATTTGGCAGAGTAACTCGCAAATCTGCAGTTGGTAAGCCGCAATACCATCTTAACTGAGCAATATTTTTGTTCAACAGATAAACAGCATAATGGAATTGTAGTTTGTCTTTGCTTCGTGCAAAAAGTGGAAATTGTCGATCATTGTCGGGAAGACTTTCGGTAATATGATCGACGACTCGACTACGCGAGCCATAATGCAAAATAGGATATCTCGTTGGTACATTGAGAAAATTGGCAATCATCTGTGTCGCATGAGCGACAAAACCAAGAGCAACAGCGACCTGTGTATCATTTGCTGATTCTAATTCCTCGCTGTCTGGCAAATGTACATTATTAATCGTGAATTTTTTTTCATTCTCCTGATTTACCGGATATATGAGAGTGAGCTCTGAGATGAGCTGACGACATCGATGAGCCAAATTTGACGTTGTCTGAATGTAACCCTCTCGTGTTTCCAAATGACTCTGACGCCATTCGCGTAGCCTCTCGATATCCTTATTGAGCTCACGATATCTTTCCATTAAGTCTGAGACATGATCTTGATTTTCCTCTATTATACTAGCGTGAAGTTGATTAAGGGCTCGTAATTCACCCATTTTTCTCACTCTCTCTTGTTCCAATAATTTTGTTCGAAATTTCGCAATCTCGAGTTCTTTTCGTATCCTCAAAATTTCAGCCTTCTTCTCTCTGCTCAATTTTTTCGGTTGCAATAGCCTGTTCAGAGACGTTTGTTTGTACTTTGGCGGTTGTACATCGTCACCCGATGCTATTCGCTCGCGCAATGATTGTACAGATTCGGTTTGTTGCTTCAGAGCTTGCATTTTACTTCTGAGACTCGTGAGCTTTACGACCGTGTAACTTTCACGTATCTCCAAAGGCGATATGCGCATGAAAAGATAACGCTTGTTATCGGGTTTCTCGATTAGGCAGTATGAGGGTGCAAAATAACCGCCGTGAAGATGAAATATCATCGAATTCTCGTGTAATATTGGATTTAAATTATTCGGCAATTTGGGTCCCATGTAAGCCAGGCCAGTGAATGATATGCCCCATGTGAACACAGTTACATCCGAGGTGGAATCTTTCGATAATGTTCTTCTCCATAATCGTAGAACTATTTCTAAATTTTTCAATAAAAAGAGAAGAGATGAGAAGAAAATTATAGAAATTCGTGAATGATGGAAGTTTTCCAAATTGTCTGATACTATAGACATTTTTTTATACTAATGAATTTCAATGTGATATTAAAATCTTTTTCCAATAATGATAATAATACTAATAATAATTAATAAAATCAATAATAATAAAAACATTGGCAATTTTTGTTAATTGAGTATAAAAAAGATAAATAAAAATTTACCACTGGCAGCAGATAATCCTGTGGCATGTATAGTAGGCACTTCTAGACTGGCCCATCTGGCACTAACATTGTCAATGAGTTCACTGGTGTAAAATGGTGAGGACATGCTGGATCTGTGAAGCGTATAGTAAAACCAGCATGTATCATTTTTTTTATCCATCTCCAAATTGTATCCTATAACTCTGATGACACTTCTCAATCTCAGCTGAAATAAAGCAAATAAAAAAATGTTAAATAATGAAAAAAAATTAATCAAAATTTGATATAATTTTTTTTTTTTTTTTAAGAGTAAGGATTAATTTACCTGCTGCGTGGCGAGGGGGAGCCAAGTTTTGTATCTCGGCGGGATACGCGGCTGAAGTGTCAGGTCCAAGTCCCTGACAAGACATTGCATACTTTTCACATCCATCGTTATTCGTGATCATGGCATAACGAAATTTATCCGTTTACGAAAAAGCCCCCCGGAAATTTCACGAATTTGCGTAAAATCTCGTTAATACGCAAAAATCGTGAATTTGTGTGAAAAAAAAGAAAAGGAATGAAAAAAAAAAAAAAGTACGCGCCTTAATGAATTTGACAGGTTATACACGGACGTTCGATACACTCTGCGAATCGATCGTCGTGACGTACATTAAATCGTATAAATATCATAATGACCGATTTAATTTTTATTATCAGACATGAAATGTGTGTTTATTATTGATAATGAAAGTCTTGTCAATCGTAGCCTCTAGTCACATGCGTCTGGTCCATTGTCAGATGAAATATAATTTTGTCTGTGAAATTGACAGTTTGCAGGATTCGCTGTTTTACGATTGCGAATGTGAACGTTGGTGCCATCTCCAGTTACGCTGATAACTGGCCTAGGTCAGCTAGATTCCTGCTTCTCGTGTCGTGTGTGTGTGTTGCGTATGACCACACGTATTTATAGATGTATATAGATAACATTTGCATGTGCTCATGCCGAGATGACGCTATATGCTACACTTCTTATCAGTTTTGAAATGACAAATTGGCGGGAAATATTTTTTTTCAACTTGTCCCCTTTGAATTGACCGAATAAAATTTTGAGGTTAAAGCCAAAAGGATTATCCGAGATAGAATAAAAACGACGATACATCGTAAATCACGCTCCTAATATAAGTTGAGAAATTTTTAGTTTTATAAGTGAGATAAAAAATGAGTGAATTTGAGGAATTAGCGAGAGCTGTTGCGTCTCTGAGCAAAAGTATTGCTGATTTTCCTGTTGGTGCAATTTCAATTAACGATCTCAAGCCTACGGGGGAAAAGATACGCGATCTGAGGGATTCATTGAAGGAATTGAAAGCGAGAATGCTGATGCTCAGATCGAAAGTCGAAGCTCGTAAGTAATGAGAAATTATTTTTTAACATTGTTATAGATTATATAAAACATTGGTGATTATCTCGAAAAACTTATTGGCAATTATAATCCGAATGTATATAGCATTTTTAAATATCCGAATGATACATAAAATATGCAATTGTTCGTAAAAACTGGCTCTCTGCAACAAACAAAAGATCTCCCCACTATTGCGTAATGTTTTCTTTATGGCATACTAACACGCGCTCCCCCCACTCTTCCACACTGATACGATTCGTCTTGAATATACTCGAAGCAAGGAGATATACATATATACGTAGAAAAGTTTGAAAAATATTAGTCATCCTATATAAAAAGATATACGGAGTGAAAATAAATTGAATATCGATTAATTGTACCATATAGATATAATTGCAATGTTCCATTCGGGATGATGTAGTTTTTATACGCACACAAAATTAAAAATGAATACCAGAATTTTTGTTTCATTAAAAGATTTGAATTTTTTATTCAATTTTTTTAATGCGATATTAAAAAATATAAAAATTACGAAAATATTTTTTTTTTAAAGAATTGTAACGAATATTTTTGAGATTAAGAGTTATAGTATTTTTTTTTGTAGGAAAAATTAGTATGCATAAAAAATAGTCGAACCTCCTTGAAGTGGTCAGCAAAGGGAGCTATTTGAATTGTAAAGAAAATACGTTTTGGTTTCAGAGAAATCGTCCAATGTACCAGAAGGAAGTGAACAAGACACATACGATCAATTGCAGGATGGAATAGCTCATTGCATTATTAATAATATAGCATTAGAGACTTGCCTGCAAAACAGTGCGAGTGAGGAGATTCTCGAAAATTCAGAAAAAAATGATATAAGCGAGTAAGCAGAAAATTGCTTATGAAAAAAATAAAATTAATCAAAATGTTATTTGGAAATTAAAGGTTTTTACATGAATTTTAGGACATTCAAAGCTATAATGAGAAAAATGTATAAACTCAATGACGAGATAATTGGGCTGGAACAATTGAGATCTGAAAATTTGAAGAAAGAGACAAAATTGAGATACGAGATGCAAGAGTCCCTTGTTGAGTTTAGTGATTTTTTGAAGCAGCAAGAAGACATAAGAAAGAAGAAGCTTCAGGAGACTAATCCGGAAGTAGCGCAGTAAGTTTGTCACGTAAGGAGAATTTTTATTTTCTAAGATGTTTTAATGATTATTATAATTTTTCTCTTCCAGGCAGAAAGAATCGATACAAAAAAGGGTACAGAAGATAAATATAATGAAGAGACTGATAACTAATTTGGCTGGTGTTTCAATGGACATAGTCAAGGAAAATCCTGTTCTCCAGGAAATGTGCAATAAATATAGAGAATTGTTGAATATCGAAACTGTCCTCGAAATGGCAAAAGAAACAACTCCAGACGATTAACGATAATATTTAAAAAATTATCCTACATTAATCGCTTAAATTTCGAATAAAAATTACATTTTGATACTCGTGAATATAAATCGCATCTCTTACATCACCTAAATTAAATCCCTCTTTCCAATTTCATTGAAATTCGATCGATTCAACTCTTTTACAATTTTGTTGCGGATTCTTCGAATAATTGTCGAAAAAAATTTATCATTTTTGTTCGATTGAATAATATATTGAATCCCAACAAGGATCATATCTTATGCGTGCCAGCAGCGATCGTAAAATCGCCAATCAAAATTCGTCCTTTTTTTTCTTCAAATTCTTCGAAAAATTCGAGAAATTAGTAATTAGAGTATCTCATCATGACTAGTTAAAAAAACTTACGTTACGAAATGAAATTAATATTTGTTTTTTTTTTTGTAATGCCATGAAGGAAGAAAGTTGAGAAAAAAATTAATCAGTCTGCGTGTATTGATGAGCTCGCGATGGGATTGGTAAAATCGTGTCACCCACCGATAGTGAGCCTTGTTGAAAACATTGTTTCTCGGACGAGACACCTTTCGTCGAGGTGACAGGATTATTCGATCGCATTCGTGCAATTGGCTCTCGAGCACGAATTTGATGCCATCCACGTGGTCTTTTCGGGACGGGACTTCGTACATCGTTTAATGGATCAACAACTTCCGGTGATGGTTGAGGAGAAATTTCTTCATTATCTCTGGAACGTTTGGATGTTCTTGGCACGAGAGCTGAGGTGAGACTCGTCAGAACTTTGGACGATGTCGCATTTGATTCCGGTGATGAGAAATTTTCACGCGCCAGCGGCTCGCGTGACAAATTTCTCGATGAATTCGTACCTTGAAAAAAAAAACACAGAGATGAGGAATTTTGAGCTACAAAATCTTAATTTTGAGCTATTTAATGATAAAAAAAAGAAAAGAATTTCGCAAAATTCACCTGACAAATTTCTAAATGCCACCCTCATGGCATTCGCCATTGCAGAAAAAATTCCACCCCCCGAGACAGGTGAAGTGTTGTCTGTCGATTCTGGAGGACTCCGAGGACTCTGAAAAGTGTTGATAGTTGGGGATTCTTGTGGCGTGTAACATTCGACGCTCGAAACGCTCATGTAACTGTCGACAGTTAAAACGGAAGTTGTCTGTGACACATTTTCATTTCTACGAGGTGGAGAATCATTTGTATTTTCGGATGATGTTAAACCCATGACCTCGAGCTTTTTGAGACTTGAGTCAATCAGAGGTGCGAGATCAGAACCGTTAACACTCCCATTTTTCTCAACGACGACCATCATAATGACCCTCGAAGAGGACGAATTTTTTGCATTATTTTGTCTCTTTGACTCTGACGATTGTGGATTTTTTCCTATTACCGCATCATTCTCTTCTTTTTTAAAATTTTTCTCATTTTCATGATTTATCATGGCTGAGGAGGCCGAGAGTTTTTCCACTGTCGTAATTGATATTTCCGACAAGCTTTGTCGCGCCTCGAAAAATTCTTCCTCCGTGGCATTGATATTTGGCAATTCTGGCTGACCGTCGTTTTTAATCTCAAATTGATCGGAAAATCGTACTTTTTTGCCAGAATCTTTTTGTTGACTCTCACGATTATCTGTGATTGGTGAAAATTGACAAGACTCAATTGTACCCTGAGGTGTGGTGAGTTCCATGTCATCGATCTCCTCAATTCCCAACTCCTCGTCAAGTTTTTGCATCGCACTGATTTTACGACTTTTACCTAAATAACTCGAGCTCTCGCTCATGGCAGTCGATCTATTTGAAAGTATCGATCGCAATGGCGTACGATCGTTCAATGCTATCGTTGATCTTGAAAAACTGAGATAATTCGATTCGGAGCACGAAGATTCAATATCCTTGAAATTTATGTCGTTTGACGATGAGCTATTATTTTCTTTGTTGCTGCACAAGTTTCCTCGTGAATTTTTTGATATTTGACTGTTAGCTGTTTGTGGTGTTTTGAGGGAAAAATTTGGACTTTTTGGCGTTTTGAATATAAAATTTACGCTCGAACCGGCCAAATTAACGTGCATAGGAGTACTCGTGTGGCGTGAAAATTCCGGTGGTGACGTTAAATCATTGAAATTATCGTTGTAATCACTATTGATTGAAAATTCTTTTTTTCTCGTGCCCGTTAGACCGATTGGTGTTTTGTTAAACGACGAAGTTGAATTTTCCGGTGATTGTAATGATTTTCGTGGCTCTTCCACACGACAAATAGTCAGACGACGATCGCAAGTTCCAAAGCACTTTAGATCCTCGCAACTTTTAAATTCAACGCCGCACAAACGACAATGAAGTGGCAAATGATGAAAAACAACGTGACAAAGAAATTCTTCATTAGCAAAATTTTTCACCATCAATTTTTCCGATCTGCACAATGGACACTCGGATTCACTTCTTGGATGTTTCTTCTTTACGTGAACGATGCAACAATCTGAGCAGCAAAATAGCTTGCTGCAGATGTGGCATCGATTATTCTGTTAAAATTCAAGGATCATTTTATTTTCTCAATTTTTTCGTTACTTTTTTTCTTTCTATGTATCGTATTTATATATTTGTGTGTGTGTGTGTGTGTATTTACCTCAATTGTCGTCATGGCCTTCGATCCCATCTAGCGAGTCGTTTGGACGCTCAGTTACTGTTTATACCCGAACGATTATAAAGTTTTGTTTCCAATTTTCGCTTACCAGAATATTTACGTGCCAGTAGAGCGCGTGACTTTGACCAATTTATAAGGGTAAAAATTGTTTTGATGAAATTATCGCGCGAAAATACGATTGAAGCGATTGTGAGAAGGATGAGAAAAGGATGGTAATGGAATTGCGAATAAAAAATGGAATCCCAAAAATGCATTTTTTTTTTAATTTTGGGCTTGGTAGATTTTTGTCTATTTTTTTTTATGTAAAGTCAATGTTTGTTTCTTTTTTACTTATACGGATAAATGATCGGTTAGCGATGTGACGTCATCCACTGGATCCACCATCACTTCCTTCGTTTCTTCATTCGTCTCGGAAATGTCCTTGGAAATGTTTTTTTTGCGAATCGGTTCTAGCTTGAAATTTGATATCGATGTGGTGGCAGCTGAATCGTGAAAAACAATGCTAGAATTTGGCTTTCTCAGATCCATCGTGCCCTTTTTCAAAAGATCCGTCGCCTCTGCGTACGGAGGCTCCAGGGGATATTGATTTGGCTCATGATACTCGTATTCTTTTCCATCGATCTAGAAAAAATAAAATAAAAAAAAAACGATTTTCGCTGAAATGAGGGAGATAAGAAGGCAGACATCTCAGGGATAACAAGAGATAGGAAAAGAGGTCGCGATACAAAGAATATTTGTATTTTCGAAAGTCATATTTGTATTATACGAGAGAGAGACAGAGAAAGAGAGAGAGAGAGAGAGAGAGAGAGAGAGAGAGAGAGAGAGAGATGCGAGACGATAAACTCACGTTCAAGGGGTAACAAGAATCCGAGTCCGGCTGGCTAAGATCACCGCAAACGACGAAAGGCACGATATACCTATTTAAAAATTTACCCCATTAATTCTATATACTGCATATAGAATCTAATTCTAATTATATTCTACTTCTAATTCTGTATATAGAATTACATAAGAGGGAAAAATGTTTAATAATTTAAAACAATTTTTCTCAATTTTTCCCTCTTGTGTCAGAATTTTTAGTCCTAAGTTCGAACTCAAGTTCTATCTAAAGTTTTTAACGATCTTGCGATTGAACGAACTCACGATTGAAAATTCGTGTTCCTGTTCAATATATATATATTTGAATAAATTAATTTTTCGTCATATTTCCTTTTTTTTTTTCATTCTACCTGTTAATCCCAGTCAGTTCATCGAAATTCAGGGGTTCGTGAGTCAAAAGTGGATTTAGCATGTGAGGTTTGTAGCCCTCGGGTGGTTTGTAATCGAGACAAACTATGAAAGCCTCGATGCTCGAATTTCTCGAGCTACTGGGCTTGGCGCAAGTGACCTGAGAGAAAAATAATTTTATCTGCGAGTACAGAAGAGAAACGTCCTTGGCGCGAAATATTTTAGCGACAAAAGTTCCGCCCGGTCTCAATATATGAGTTGTTATGTTCAACGCTGCGAGAAGCAGCTGAGACTGAATGTAAATGTCCATATCGTGAAGTCCAGTCACTGTTAAAGATAAAAATAATGTAATTTTTTTTGTAAAATGAGTAAAATTTTGATTTTTCAATAATCACCATCGGGCGCCCCATCACAAACTACGAGGTCAGCTTGAGTGTTTCCAAAATGAGCAATTATTCGTTCGGCAGTCGAGACACTGGTGATATCACCTTGAATTTGTACCACACCGTCGAGGGGTGCCATGGCTTGCAAATCTACAGCAACTATTTGAGGAGCTGGTGAATTTTCGTCTTTGTGATTTTCTCTGTAAACGAAAAACAGACTTGAGTGCTACGATCTGGAGGAAAAAATCGATACTGAAAATTTTAACGTTACTTGAGTTTACGAGACAAAACTTGGCTCCAACTGCCAGGTGCGGCACAAAGATCGACTGCTTTTGTTACTCCTGAAAAATTGGGACAAAATGTAAATGTTAGCTATTTTGTGAATTTTTTTGAGGATTCAATTTTATTGTTGTACCTTCCAAAATGTGAAATTCACTGTCAATTTGCAAAAGTTTGAATGCACTTCGAGCTCTCCAGCCTTCTTCCTTGGCTCGTCTGTAGTAAATATCGCGTTTGTCCTTCGATGTTTTGCCCATTTTGACTCACGAAAATTGTTCACACTCGATTATTTCGACTTTAGAATTAAAAATAAACTCGATTATTACAAAAGTGAGGTAAAACTTTGACTGTTTGAAGGCCGAAAGGCTCGAATAATGGAATGAGAGATTGTTTTAATATGGAATTTGAGGTTAGGATTTTGTCCGATCGATAAAACATTAATCCATTGGAATTATAAAGCGTCGATTTCACTGCACGGACACTAAACTTCGTTAAAAACCCAAAATCACAATTACATTATTATCGGGTAAAACAAATAGTACCGTTTGAGCACTAAAATTGGAGTAACGCGACCGCACGTGCGTGCGGCTGTCAGATCGATAAACAGCTGCTCAGAAACACTGGAGGGGGATCAGCTGTCGCGTGGCGCCCTCTCGCCTCGTAAATATCAACTCAAATATAAATATGCAAATTACGAAAAAGTTGCGACGAATTATTACTACAATTAAAATGGTTTAATAATAACGCTATGATTAGCGGCCTTGAATTATGAAATTTTCGCAATGCGAATAAAAAAATTGGTAAACATTAAATGAAAGATATATACGCAGTATATAATTGAGCAAGAGAAAGAGAATATTACAACAATTTATGAAGAAAAATCATGCTATTTCTACGAGTTATCAAGGCGCCACAATTTTTATCACAATACAGGAAGACTGCAATATTGATTGCGGGTCACGAGATGAGCTAAGATCGCGCGATGATTATTATTATTATTTTTTCTTTCTTTTTCTGCACGAATCTACGAGGGAATCCATCATGAAAAACGGGGGTGGGGCGCGGGAATGAGCTTTTTGAGGCTCGCATATTGTGACTTGGTCGCCCCGTGGCGCATAATATACGCGCGCTCGCGCGATAACAGACTTCAGTGTCTCCGTTACGACTGATATGGTTGGATGTGCGGGAGCATATTAAATATCACGCACATAAAAAACTGACGGGCTCTTTACATATGTCATAGATAAAAAATAAAAAATTAGTGTCTTTACTTGTGCCTTTGACTTATTCTAAACTATAAATAAGAGTAATAAATAAATAAATAAATAATTTGAACTGCGATGGATACGTCGCAAGGTATGGTTAATTAATTGATTAATTACTCGACCTAATGAGAATTAAATTAATTAAATTTTTTATTAATTTCAAAAATTAGAAATCGAGGAAAGAAAAAATTTACTTTGGTCTTATATTCGTCACATTAAATTCTCGAATGGCTCGAGTTGATAACAGCTTATCTTTTTGCCAATAAAAAAAAAGTCGTACTCCAAACTTTTTATTGTTAATTTTACATGTTCCATTTATGTGTGTGTGTGTGTGTGTGTATATATAGTGTTTTTGGAAAATGTTTTTTGTAGTTTCGAAAGTGATTGATCGATTTTTAATTTTTCATTCGACAGATATTGATTTATAGATGAAATTGATAAGAACTTATCGCGAAATAAAATGTTTCCACGTTCCCACGTTAACCTTGGGTGTGTACACTGGATCTTTAAAAGGAAAACTCATTTACAAACTGTCTCTCGAAAAATATATAGTGTACGAAGGCTTAACGTGCTATCGAGTTATGTCGTCCATATGAAGTTTTTTAGTTTTTACACATACACACGTGTCCCCCCCCCCCCCCCCATAGTTCATCATTGATTTTTGATCCATTAAATCAAATCGTATCGATTGTTTTTTTTTTTTTTTTTTTTTTTTTCATGCACACGAATTAGCCGATTGTATTTTTTTTTTCGTTCTCACTGATTGCCTCAGCGAATAATACGTGAATATTTTTCACGAGGTAAGCCGAGCGTCGAGAAATAAAATTGACCAATTTTCGCTCTCCTGGTGATTATATATACGACGAGTGAATTAGCGCCATGTGCTCTTGATGAAACTCGAGATGTGCAATTAAACAATTTTACACTTTTATACGTCATATATTCAGCTCGAAATATTTAATTTTTATTATTTTTTGAAAATTTTTAATCGTCGATTTAATTAAACTGAAAAAATAATAGAAAAAAAAAAAAAAAATTTATAAAATCGTCACTATAATAATTTAATCGATTGCTCGATTATAGAAACTTTATCGCGCTGGCCAAAAAAATATTTGTTCAGAAATCAAGACGTTAAATAGACAATTATCCTTGCGATGAAATATTTGCTCATCGTGTGTGTAGAAAAAAATTATTATTTATATGCATTTTTAAACGAGACTCTGTGAGGTCGTGTCTGACATTTCACACATGACCTCAGAGTGATTGACAGAAATAGATATTTTCAATTTGTTTTATGACACTTGTTACGTTTTTCGTTTTGTGTTAATTTTTTTTTTTTTTTATCGAACAATCATCAGTATTTCCGCATTGGTATAAATTTTTTTGTCAAACGACGCACTTCCACTCTCACACGGCTGCATATATTATGCCAAAAACACGAGAGAGATAAAGAAGAAAACACACGCGATTAAGTAAATCTCGTGAAATGGAAATTTTACAGTAACTCGTTCGATATGAACACATGAATTTACAGTTGTCAGACGAGATAAGCGATAAATTGTTTTTTTTTTTTTTTTTTTTTATGAGCTGTATCGTGGGTTTGCCTGAAACAATTATAAAGAATTGATACGTCTCGTCAAATGAATATGATAAAATTTTTGGATAATTAATTGGAGCACTTGTGACGAATTCGAATATATAAGTATATTAAAATGATATATTTAATAATTTATATTTAATAACAATGTTGATAGTAATAATAGTAATTTATATTATTATTATTATTATCATCATTATTATAGCATTTTTATAAATTAAAAAAAATATATATATATATATACGATATCAAAACGTGATAAGATGACCCGGTTACGATCGATCGTTTATTTTTCTCTACGTCCTACATTTTTACGGTCATATTGTATATAGATTGATAGAGATTATCTTTTGCTGGAATATTGGTGAGGTAATGAATCGTGGCGTTTATACGTATAATAGAGATGGAGGGCCAGTGAACTCCTCGTGTGTACTTGACCTACGTGTATAGTGACCTCGTAATAAATTTATATATTTTTCATCAGCGTTCAATATATCATTCGTTCATTCGTCCTCGTGTAAAAAATTCAAAATGAATATATTTTGGAAAAACTGAAAAATTTAACTCAAACAAATTTTTATTTCAATATTAAATTGCAATAGATGAAATAATATCGATGGATAACGATTTATTTGACTCTGTCACTTGACCTTTTCTTTCGCAGAAATATTCATTTATATAAATGTCGATCAATCTGATAACAATCATATCGATAATAGAACCTTGAAATAACGATTCGATTAATTCCATTTTACTGACCAATTGTTTTTCTTCGTTTCACTATTCGTCGAGGAGACTTTTTTCATTTATTATTTATTCATTTCGATCGTTCAGTTGGATTTTTAATTTGGTCAAAAGTGTTCCGCGTTAAGAAAGCGTGACATTTTTTTTCCGCAAATAATAATAATTATTTGGATTTTTATAAAATGCGTAAATTATTATTATTATTATCCCAAATTTATAAAATAATAATTTAACAAAAAGAAAAAAAAAAAAAAAAGAAAAAAACTTTACCGGAAACTGGACGTGCTTGTGAGATAACGATAATTATAATTTATGGCTGTCCGACATTGACCACAGACTTTAATGTCATTGCGAGTCAATGTCATCTGTAGAAACGAGGTTGGGTTAAGCATTAGTACGATACTCTCGCGGTTTCATAAAAGATCTATGCACGCGGAATGTCAATTACGAAATTTCGAAATGTCTTTTCCGTCGCGAGTGGGAAGGTCTCATCTGGTTTTCTCGCCCGTGACACAATTATAGAATCGAGGAAGCGGCGCGACAATTTTTTTCTTTTTTTTTTTTTTTCTTCCGAATTATCGCACATGTTTTACATCATTAAAAATCCGATCTTTTGCTATATTACCAAACCAGATTATTTCCATTTCGTCAAGTATCAGCTTTTGCGAAATTGACCTGGGATTGACAAATTGAGATTTGGAAAAAAAAATCTAGAGAAATAATTTTGAGCAATTGATGATGGTTTTTTTTTTGTTTTCTTTTCTCGAGATATTAATGGAATTTTTTTTTTCTTTTCGAGATATTTTTTCATAAATTGACTGAATTACGTTTAAAATAATTGAAATAAAAATTGACGAAAATTATTAAAGTTGTTACAGCTTACGTAATAATAATGCATAAAACAGCATGACTAATCTCTTACGTATGAAAATTGAGCAAGTTTTTTTTTCATTATATTATGATAAACCATCGTGTACCATAACTCGCTGATCAAACGATTATTTATTTTTGTAAATAATTGATGTTGATGATTTTTATTGTTAATTATTTTGTTTGTTGGCTTTAATATCGCGGCTCTTTATAAATTATTTATAATTAATTAATTAATTAATTAATTATTTTGAGCAATTGATGATGGTTTTTTTTTTTTTCTTTTTTCGAGATATTAATGGAATTTTTTTTTTCTTTTCGAGATATTTTTTCATAAATTGACTGAATTACGCTTAAAATAATTGAAATAAAAATTGACAAAAATTATTAAAGTTGTTACAGCTTACGTAATAATAATGCATAAAACAGCATGACTAATCTCTTACGTATGAAAATTGAGCAAGTTTTTTTTTTCTTTATATTACGATAAACCATCGTGTACCATAACTCGCTGATCAAACGATTATTTATTTTTGTAAATAATTGATGTTGATGATTTTTATTGTTAATTATTTTGTTTGTTGGCTTTAATATCGAGGCTCTTTATAAATTATTTATAATTCAAGTGACAAGTAGATACCATTACGATTAGCATTCTTCTAAACACGTGACGCTTCTGTCTCTTTTCTCGCATTGCCAGCGATAACCGATAAACTTTCAAGGACATCATCTTTTATTCGCAAAAACATAATTTTTCTTATCATGAAAAATTTCGTACGAATTTTAACGATATTTTAAATGCTTCAATGCTCGTATAAATCGAATTTATTTTTATTTTTAAATTAAAACAAACAAAAAATTAAAAAATACTTCCAAAAAATTGAATAAAATGTTCTCTGTTGAAAAATTTAGTTAAAAAATCGGCAAACAGCGATTCGAGATCTCCAGAATGTGATGCCAAATTAGCAAGATGGAGAAATTTAATAGCTTTTTGGCTGATGGGATTGTGCAACAATTATGGCTACGTCGTTATGCTCAGTGCAGCTCACGATATATTGAAATTAAGATTTGGTAACGACGTGAGTTCAATTTATATAGCTCGAACAATATTTTTATCGTTCTGAATTTTTTTCTAAAATAATAAATGAAAAAAAAAAAATGAATATATATATATTGAAAATTTATACAGACGCCTGAAGAGACTATAGAGCCAGAATCAATGAGCGGAAATTTTACATCGCGACAATGCAACGCGGTGTCAACAGGTGCAATTTTATTAGCTGACATATTGCCAAGTTTGATTATGAAATTGACAGCACCATTTTTACCATTTTACGTAAAGTGAGTAAATATTTATATAATACAAATAATAATAATAAAAATTATCATTTATTCAAATGATATTAATTAAGATAATTATTTATATTATTTTTTTTTAAATTTTTATGTAAAATATTTCATAGGCAAAAAATAATTTGCCAAAATTTTTAAAATTTTATCAATAAAAAATTGAATATAAATCAAATTTCGTTATTTAAATAGTCAAATTAATTTTTCATGTTTAATGACACGTTACATGTGATTTTTTTTTTAGTGTTCGCATAGCTATATGTGTGCTATTATCGATATCGTCTTATATAGCAGTATCGTTGGCTGTCTCGCAATGGGTAACGATACTTGGCGTAGTTTTGACATCAATATCATCGGGACTCGGCGAAGCGACTATAATAAGTCACAGTCACAAATATGGAAGAGAAGGAATTACATCATGGTCATCGGGAACCGGAGGTGCTGGAATAATTGGTGCATTTTCGTATACTGGTCTTAAAATTATTATGTCGACCGAGGAAGCACTTTTGGTTATGTTGATCGTACCAATTGCCCAGGCTGCCGCATTTTGGCTAATAATGGTCGAGCCCCATGATAATAATTCCGTGGCAAAATATGCCCTGGAGAGTCAGGAGGAAATAATCAAAGCACCAACGAAAAATTTCCGCGAGAAATTGGCCCTCGTGCCAGGATTGATAAAATATATAATACCACTTGGACTCGTCTATCTCTTTGAATATTTTATCAATCAGGGATTGGTGAGATAATTTTTTTTTTCCCCCTTAAATTATCTAGACTTAAATTTCAACTTGTCAGCGATGAGTGATTTTTTTTTTTTCCATTTTTAAATAAAAATTTTAAATCGTTATATCGATATCATTTTTTTTCTTTCGAAGAAAATTTGCATCTTTCCTAATATCAAAAGCTGTAATTCATTTTTTTAATTAAAACAAAATTCATAAATAATAAAATGAATTACAGTTTTTCTTATCAAGGAGTGAGAAAGACACGCAGAGAATTTTTCCGAGTACAAACGGGATCGCAATTTTGAAGTTACGATGATTTGGTTTTTTTTTTTTTTCTTTTCAGTACGAATTGATACAATTCGACAATATCTGGCTTTCTTACGAGGAACAATATCGTTGGCTCCAAGTGGACTATCAGATCGGCGTTTTTATATCTCGATCATCAGCTGGTTTCATCACTTTCAAGAATATCTGGCTCATGTCTGTCTTCCAGGTGGGTTCTTGTTGTCTCTTCAATTCTCTTTTATTTATTCCATTAACCACATTTGCCTGATTATTAAAAGGCAAACTATTCACTATGCTGGAAATTTGTCAAAAAGTTAAAAATTCAATTTTACAAGCTTTTTTCCCTTTTTTTTTTTTAATTTATGACCAATAATTATGGAAATTTTAACTCATCAAAATTTCCTATACTCGCCTTTTTTTTTTACACATTATTACTTTGACCTTCAAGCCAGGCGCTTGTTATAAACTTGGGTAAATATTTTTTTCGTACGTCAAACACACACATCGAGTCACATCACTGATTAGAAAATTCCTCACGTTGAGTTTTGTTCGACATTTGCTTTCTAGTTATGGAATTCCTTTGATAAAATTTCGTTTGTTTAGTCTCGTTGATTTTCTTATCAAGAGGTCTTTGGCGCACGTCGAATAAATTTTACGTGACGAATTTACGTTGAATGGACGAAAAATTATTTTTCCACAATTGTATAAGTTTTTTTCTACTTACTTTTTATCATGTAAATTTTTTCTTTTTATCATTTATTTTTTCAGTTTGTCAATGTCGTTATATTTGCGACGGAGTCTCTTTTCTTCTACATGCCAAGTATCTGGATAATCTTCACTCTAGTACTTTGGGAGGGTTTGCTGGGCGGTGGAGCTTACGTCAACACATTCTACAGAATGGCAGGCGACGTGAGTCCAAACAAAAAAAAACAAAAATACAATTTCAAAAAAATTATAAGAATTAAAATCAATATTAAAAAAAAAAAAAAAAAAAAACAATTTTCACCAATTTTCCAACCCAAAATAATTGAAAAAAAAAAAAAATCATTTAATGAAAACGAATAATAAAATTAATCGTCTAATCAATTTTTACCATTTTTTTTTCACACTCAAGGTACCTGCGAACGATCTTAAAGTCTCTTTGGGAATTGTGAGCATGTCAGACTCTTTGGGAATCGCAATGTCAGGCTGGATATCAATAATGGCCCACACGGCAATATGCAAATTGCCCAAACCGATTCGATGATGATGCCCTTCCTTCAAGTTTCCTTCAAGTTTAAGTGACAATTCCACAGACTGACCGACCTCGTGAGATCGCACGTGGATGGTATACAAAACAATAAAAGAAAGAAAAAAAAAACATTCTTTTGTTGTGCATAGAAGCAAATTGACACGTTTAAAGATTACGAGCATGAATAATCATAGAATTTTTCATAAAATATCATTCCTGACAGTACAAATTGTGTTCAATTGTCGAAAAAAAAAAACAAAAAAAAAAAATTAAGAACACAAAAAAAAAGTAAATTGTACTCTTGACAGTCGATTTGTAAAAATTCAATGCGATCATGGCAAGCAAAAGTATTGTCTTTTTCACATGGAAAAGTTCATTGCATGGCTCAGGGACCAAATAATAATAATAATAATAATAATAATAGTATATTTATGTACATATCAGTCATTCTGGCGTTATATATTCTTACATCGGATTATACATCGCTGGAGCGATTTGTTAATTTATAAATATTGTTGAAACGATATATGATAATAAGCGTCTTGTGTATATATATGTATATATATATATATATATATATATATATATATAGTAAATAATAATAATGATAATGATCATAGAATATTGGCCATACTTATAAGCCTACAGATTAGCGCTAATTCATTTTCTAATTCATCGAGGTGATTTTTCTCTTCCCCCCAATTTTTCATTTTTTCCCTTTTTGTTTTTTTTCATCGACCATAATTTGCCTGATATGTGAAATTTTGCTATCGGTTTTCGATCAATTCTTTCTCCTTTTCTCTCTCCCCTCATTCGATCCAAAGGCCACAAAGTTCTAAACAATTTTTTTTCACAATTTTTCCTCGTCATCTTTGTCGTTATAACGAATTTACGGTTATTACTTAAAATTAGGACAATTGCCCGTAGTTAAAATATGACTTGGATTAAATTTCGTACTTAAATTAATTGTCTTTCTTAGGAACCTCGTTATTATTATTATTATTATTATTATTATTATTATTATTACTGTTATTGTTAGAGAATAATTATAATATTAATGGAAAAATGTCAAGTTATTGGCACTCGTTTCTATCGTCCCGATTCTACGATATTTATTTTCCATTAAATCATAGACTCGTTGAATATTTTGATTATTCGAACGATTTCTTGATTGATGAATTTTAAGAATGGTTGAATTTTTTTAGGCGCATCTGTCGAGTATTAGCTTACCAGATTCTTCGTACTCTTGTCGCGACAGCCACATTTGTTGAAACGAACCGAGCGAACTGAGAATCGAGCCACCGATCCAAGCACCATAACGCCTTTCGCTCGAACTATTAGCGCTGATTACTTTGAGTCTCATGCTCTGTGTAAAAAAATAAAAATAATAATAATATTCGTCATTAATTTGCAAAAAAAAAAACAAACGTAAAATTTATTGGAGACATAAATGGGCAAGAAAAAAATTACCGGTGGGGTTTTCGTGATTAAATCTCTGTTGAGACGATCGCTGAAGCCTTGCAGGCAAGAATTTCCACCTGTGACGACGACACTGCCGTACAAACTCTGAAATTTTTTTTTTTACAATTTAATTGAATTTTTTTGCATTTTATTTGTATTATTATTATTATTTAATTTTTTTAAGGGGTTAATTGAATATTATAATCTATTTACCGGCCTCACATCCATGTCGCACATTCCAACGCTCGTAGTGACTAATGGACCAACACCCAAAATACTTGCGCCAACGCCTTTCACATTGCTAGGATCAAAAAGTGCCTCGGGTAACACCAATCTAATCGAGCCATAATCGTCGTTATAGCCATTTGGAAATTCGTAATGTTTAAGGGGTAATGCATTTGCCATATCCTCGTCATAAGGCCCATCGGACACTTGAAGAGAATTTGTCTGATAGTCTTGAACGAGTTCGCGTACCATATAAGCGAGCCAGGAAGACGTTGGCGTTGGTCCGGGTTTTCGGTTCCAACGAGGAGGTTCTCGTTCTCTCACGACATCTGCAACAAATTAATTATTTCGTAATTTATTCATTGACGACTAATATATTACTAGCTAATAATTAATATTAATTTTATTAATAAAGAAAACAAAAAAATTATTTCTCAATTTTTTTTTTTTCGTTTTTATTCAAATTTCTCATGGACGAAAATTTTTTTTAAAAAAATCATTAATTCATATATGAATATTTTTAAACCTTTGCTAGCGACCAAACAGGCTGGAATAAGCTCGATATTTTTGTCCTCGAATAATTGTCTGCACTGCATTGTCAAAAAATCACCACCCAGTGGACTTTTAACAATTCCTTGAGTTATTACATAGCCATCGTGTACTGGCACTGCACTCGTGTGAGTTGCACCGCTGTCAACGACCATCGCTGTTGATCTGCCATTCGCGTATGCCGCGAGAACTGCATTTTTGCATATGTACATAGCAGGAACGTTAAATTTCTCAAACATGAGCTCGAGCAATTTTTCTCTTTTAACTCGGGTGTTCCACGGGCATTCGGTCATTAGTATAGGATGATGTTCCGGTAGAGCGTGAAGACGCTGTTTGTACGTGTACTCGGCAAGACGCTCGAACATGTCCCAATCATCGATCATACCATCCTTCATCAGGCTCACTAACTCCATGTCTTTGAACAAATTTATTACCACATGTAACATTCTTAATTTTCCAATAATAATAATAATAATAATAATAATAACAATAATAATAATAATAAATAATAATAATAACAGCCGTAATTATACTCAAATAACGCAGTAATCGTAATATTATTGTTAATAAACAAAAAATAAAATGGCCGTTTGCCAGATATTTAAAATGTTTTTATACCTTTTCGCCTGACTTGTATAGCCGTGACGTCGATATTGTAACGTTTCTTGGTGGGTTGGCCAGGCTCGTTGATTTCCATAGGATCGTCCCATACACCAAGGGTCGTTGGAATTTCCGCTTTGGGGCTGTCCTCACCGCCATAACCGACTCGCATACTCTGATGTCCAACATCGAATATGATAGCACCGACTTCATCTGCAAAAGGATCGAAGAAACATTTATCATGATTATTGCGCTTGTTATGGCCTGTCAACGTTTATTCTTTATCATTTTTTTTTTCTTTTTTTTTTCCGAACACAAAATAGAAGAAAGTTAATAGAAAAAGTCTCGTTAGCCGGTTTCTTTACCTCCGCCGTAAACACCGCCGCTCATAGTATCTGTCAAGATATTGGAAAAACAAAATCATTGCGCATGCTCGGGACGCATGACGTCACGAGCGTCATCCCCCTTGGTCCGTGGGCTTTTATCATTCCTCATCCCCCGGGAATTAACACGAATTTGAGGTTTGAGGCGAAAAGAAGCGCGCGCATTTCCGTATAATTTCGCCAACTTTCGTGTCACGCAGCGCCATCTCTTGAGAATTGGCAAAAGCGCAAAATTTGCCAAATCGTACTGTGTTCGATCGATAAATAAATATAATCAATAATGAGGGTAATAATGAAAAAAAAGGGGCTAATAATTGTAAATGATATTAATATTAAATAGATAATAAAATGATTCATTGATCAAAAGTTATGAGGACGAGATGAGAGAACGACGCGAAATATCGGAATCAATATTGTATATTTTACAAAGTAAATAGAATACAAATAATCTACATAGTCGACTAAAACACAAAAGTGTCGAATCCGTGTTTTATTTTTCGTTTTTTTTATTTTTTATTATTTATTATTCATAATTTGTTTCGTTTTCCTTTTTTCTTTTTTTTTTTTTTTCATTCTTTCAACCTCTCGTCGCATTCGTTTGCCACTCGGTAAATAATTTATTATCATCATAAAGTATATACGATATATCAACAGGAGATAGAGATGAGAGATAGAGAGATTGTGTGTTTTGTTTGTCTTTCTGCGTATTTGCGTATGTTTACGTTGAGTTATATATATATATATATATATATATTTTTTTTTTCACGAGTTCGATTTTGTTTATCGAGTAATGTATCTTGCTGTGTATGTATGTATATATATATATATATATATATAGCTTGCCCCACCTGATCATAAAAAAAACAAAATTATTTATTACGATGAAAAAGATCGAACGATGGCTGCGCTCGTTTATTATTATTTTTTCACTTTTTTCCTCTTCCTCTCTCTCTCTCTCTCTCTCTTTCTCTCTCTCTCTCTCTCACCCATTAATTACACGCATCATTTATTTATTTTTTCAAATTTTTCTCAAGTTATCGCTCATCGATGAGAAATAAATTATTCTCAAATCGATATATCATTCTTGGCGCGTGTAGAGAATTTTTTGTGTAAGTGGAATTTTTTTTTTTTTCTTGGAAGGAGAAAAAGTGAGAGATGGAGCAGACAATGAGAAAATAAGGGATGAAAGGGAAAAGGGTCGGTTGGTGAGTGCAGGGGTGGGGGTAGAGTAGAGGGTTGGTTGGGCAATTTAAAACGCTTTGACATTTATTTACACGGCAATAACGAAGTCACGAATATGTCGTTGGCCAGCACCGCCACGTGGACGTCCACGATCGAGGTCACACTCGGCCTCGCTTAGCTCATGCGAGTCGGTGAACCCCGTGGGTGGGTCCAGCTTGGGGATGAACAAGTTTCCCGATCCATCGCGTTCCTGCTCCCGGCCGACACAGCTCGACTGGTGCTTGGAATTGCCAGGCCTGGGGATTGTCCCGAAATTTGAACGGGCCTCCTCGGTATGACGCGCCAACTGTAACATCCTTAAAAAAAAAAAAAAAATAAAAGAAAAAGATTCCTTCATCTCCTTTTTCACGTCCAATTCATTTATTTATTTTTCATACGAAAAATAATTATTTATAATAAAATACGTTAAAAAGTTCAATGATAATCAAATAAAATAAATTGTAATTTTTTTTTTGTTTTTTTTTTCATAATTTTTCAATAACGAGAAAATAATAAATATTATTGTTTTACTTACTTGGGTCGTCCCCGTCCAGGAAACGATTTTCTCTCAAAAATCGGTGAGGGTTCTGTAGACGTGCTAGATTCTGGTCCATGGTACAGGAAGTCTGTAACAAATTAAATTTAACAAAAAAAAAAAAAAATCGTTTTGTTTTTTTTTCACAAAAATCTTCCAACATTGAAATATTTCTAAAAACTATATCAGTCTCTATTGCAGCAAAATTATCTCTCTCCCTCTCCCTCACTTTCTTTCTTTATCACACAGCCGAGGACTTTTTTCTTTATCATTCGGTAAACTCTGATAAGTTACGGGCATGTTTTTTTTTCCAAACGATTGTGGAACAGACGATCGAGATTTGTGTTTTTTTTTTTTTTTTTTCCATTGAATTTAACCATCGGATGGTCGAATTGCGTACTTTTTTTTCTCACTCATTTGCCGGATGCTAACAAATAATAAAAAAAAAAAAAAATTGAAATAATAAATAAAGCAAAAAAAAAAATATATATGTCGTGTAAACGAAGAAAAAAATGAAGAAAATAAAATAAAACGAAGTGAATATAAAAAAGTGGGTGGCGTACTGTGGACACGCGGATCGGCTGCGTAGGCCGAGTGATGCGAATCGACGAGGTGATTGGAAGACTCGGTTCGGCTGCTGGTCCCGACTTCTGTGTCGCTGTCCGAGCCCAGGGTGTCGTACTCCTCCGACTCGGACTTGCCCTGATTGACCTTGTGCGTTTTATGCAACGGCGCAGAGTACGAACGGCCTCCGCGCACCTTAGTGTACCGGTTGCAATCCGACTGCAATCAGACGGAATTTATTTTGTTTTTCTCTCTCTCTTTTTATTTGTTTTTTTCCTCTTTTTTTTTTTGTAAATTTTTTTTTTTTTTCACTACGAAAAATTTTGTTGATTTGTGAAAAAAAAAAAAAAAGCGTGTACAACGCACATTATTCTCGTTCGTGTATGACTCGTGTGTGATGTTTGACTATATATGGATATTTGCGATTGGCCTGCGAAAACGAAGCAAGGGGGGACCAGCAGTCGTTTGCATCGAAAGATGAATTTTCTGTTTTTTTTTCTTCTTATCGATCATTTGCTAGCTCATTATATTGCTAATAAAAATAAATAATAAAAGTAGGAAAAAAAAAACAAAAAAAAATGAATCAAAATTTCTACGATTATGTGATGCGTTGTAATTTATGATCGATGGAATTTTTTGCCTAAATCTTGCCATCATTTTACGATGAATTTTTTCTTTCTTCCATTTCTATCTTATTCGGATCTCTGTTCGATCCACCATTTTACAAATGCATGCTCTACTTTTTTTTCTTTTTTTATAAATCTCGTCGTCGTATTTGTTTTTTTTTTTTTTTTTTCAGTCTGCCTCGTTAATTTAATTATCTCATCGCGAAATATTTTTTTCCCGACAGATGCGATGAAGGGATGAGGGATGATTTTTTTTTTCTAATTTTTTTTTATGCCTACACATCGAGATGAACGCGTGAATTTTTTCTCTTTTATGTACCTCTCGCAATTGTAGAGTATCGGCAGTGGATTGTCGTGGATCGTGATAAACAAATGTCTGCAATGGCGCAGCGGATTCGCAACGACTGTCGCCACCAGGTGGAACACTTTCCTTCAGCTGAAAGGTCGCGTAGGGATAAATATCCTCGGAATATTCTGCAAAAAGACATAAATTTTCTTTTTTTGTAACTAAAATATCATAAAAAAAATAATAATTTTATAATCTCATTCTATTTTATTTTCTTTACTTTTCATTTTATCCATCTAAAAAAAAAAAGAAGATTTTTTTTTTTGTAAATTCTCACCTGGTATTCTCTCGAGTGTTCCCATTTCGTGGATCGGCGAACGCAGAGGTTTCAGTACAGTTGCATAATATTGTTCTCGTTGTTCCATATTTTGTTTATTGTCCAGGGCCGCGGCGGTTTGAGCATCGTGGAGACTGGCTATGTCCCCCAATAAAGGACCTGAAAATTATCCAAAAAATTTACCATGTATAAAAATCAAAAAAAAAAAAATATTTTCATTTTTTTTTCTCAATGAAATTTGGTTTAAAATTTTTTTCTCGCACTGACGTTTTCTGAAGCAGTAAAAAACGGCTCCTGCGGCAGCGATAATAGCAAATGAGCTAAGTACAAGAGGAACGATTAATTTTAGATCCGAATAAACTGGCGTCTGTTGAGGAACGTAATGATCGATCTCGATCGCTGGTACGGTCGAAGTTGTGTGAGGCTGCAATGTCGTTATTTTGTACTCGGCCCCTGATGAGCCAGCATTATTATGAGCTCGCACACGAATCTCATACGTAGTGCCAGGTTGAAGTTCACTGAGTGTATAAGATCTCTGTGGCTGTTGAAAAAAAAAATCAAATATAATATTGATAAAAAATTGGAGAAAAAAAAAAAAGTAAATTTCACTTTACTGAAGAAAAAAATATTTTTTGTCAAAACGTTGAAATTTAATTTGCTGTGAAATATTGAAATTTTCAATTGAAAATAATAAAATTTACCTCGATATTATTCGACACAAGAGTCCAAAAGTCTTCCTTGTTACGTTTGTACTCGAGCTCGAAGTAAGTTATCGGACAACCACCGTCATTCCATGCGCTCAAATGTATGACGATCCATGATACATTGACAGTTATAAAACGATCACCATTTGACGGTGAATTTTCGGGCTTTGAACCGTCAGTTGTTGCATTTATCGTATCGCTCGGTTGTCCCATGCCAATTCTATTGTACGCTGTCAGATAAATCTGATAATCCGTACCGCACCATAATTTTGACAATAAAAAACTGTTTATCTTGTGTGATAATTTCACCTCCTCCCATTCGCCAAATTTTCTCTTATAATGAAGTATGTAACCGCGTATCGATGCACCACCATCGTCAGAATTTTTCCATTGTACACTTATGGAATTGCTCGTTGCACTTGTCGCGTGCAAAAGGGGAGCGGCTGGTGGAACTAAAAAAAAAATAATATTTTTGAGAGAATTAAATTTTTAAAAAAATTTTTTTACCTAATAAAATTTTTATTCCATTGGAGATTTTTTTTTTTTATTTACCTTGAACAGTCAATCGATGAGTTATCTGATCAGTTCCATGACGATTCTCGACATGGCAGGTATAATTTCCGCTGTCACCTCTGTGAAGATTCGTTATGTGCAGAGAACCATCGCTGTGAACTGAAGTTCCCTTGCTCGGTGGCTTAACTATGTGATTTCCCTGTTTCCAGATCACCGAGGCCGTTGGCACTCCAACGCTGCGACAAGGTAGCGTCACATCTTGTTTCCATGGTACAATCGGAGTTGTACCAAACGAGTAAATTGCAGCTCGCACTGAAAAAAAAGCAAAAAAAAAAGAAAGCAAAAAAAATGTTAATTTAAAAAATGACAATTTTCCAAATAAATTTCATTGATTTAAAAATATATAAAATTTAAACATTGATAAAAATAGAGAAATTTATTAAATTTAAATAGTACAAATAAATATTAAATCAAAATACAATAAAATTTGACATTTTTGTTTGTTTCTTTTATTTTAATTTTTATTATTATTGAAAAAAAAAAAAAAGAAAATTACCATTGCTAGACGGTGATGCAACAACTGCTGGAGTTCTCGGTCCTTCCCCGATCATCGTGACAGCTGCAACTTCAAACTCGTACTCATGACCCTCCTGAAGATTTTCTGCCTGATAGCTCGTCTGATGTGGTTGTAAAGTTTTCGTGTTCAGTTTCATTTTTCCACCTCCGCTTCTTACATAAACGTAATACGATATTATATCACCATTGGCACGTTTTGGCGGTAGCCATGATATTATTATTGAATTTGCTGAGCTGGCAACGGATTTTATACCAGCCGGAACTTCCGGTATGTCTTCCTCGGTCATGCAATAAAGTGGAGGTGACATGACACCATCCCCAGCACGTGTAAATGCCAAAGCTTGTATCGAATAATTCGTATGTTTCTCAAGACTGCTTATGACGACGGTTAACGCAGGTGTTATTTTAGTCTCGGATTTTGCTGTCTCGGTCATCGAATCCATGCTCTCCCATGTCACTTTGTAACCCTTCAAAACTCCATTAAGACTGGGCTCTGGTGGTGAATTCCATGATACTTGCAAAGATTGCGACGTCAGGGCGGTGCAACGAATTTCCTGCGGTGGATTGCTCGGTACTGTCGATCCCGATAAATATAGAAATAAAAATAAACATATTTTTTATTTTGTCTCTCGAGTGATTCATATTACCCCATGCCACATATTCGTTCGTACATCACTCACATGTGATGAAAAAAAAAATTTGAAAATTAAAAGAATTCTTGAGCATTCTTTTCTTTTTTTTTTTGAACTGAAAAAAATTATATATTTTTTTCTCAGGTGATCCGTACTATCAGCATATATAATGTCAGCGTTTGCTCGCCAACGACTCACATGGTATGACAATGAAAATGTGAAAGGATGTGAAAAAAAAATAAAAACATTCTTACGCATTTTTTTCCAAGTTCGTTCATATATAAAAAAAAATTATCCGACATGACTCTTATGACCCCAACCTGGCCAATTCGTACCTCTATTATTCGCGCAGAAGAAAAAAAAAAAGAAAAATTTGTATCAAAAGGTGACAAGTAAGAAGGGCCGAATAGCATTAAAAATGAGACGACTGACACAGCTGACATGAGCTATCATTTTGTAAAAGGTAAATTCCATGCACGAAGAAACTTTACGATCTTTTTCTCATGCTTCTCGTACACGATAAAAAAAAAATCCTGCCTTTCTTTATTCGCGAATTTCTCTTTATCCGCACAAAACTGCACACTAGAATTGCCCTTTGAAACGAATAAATCCGATCCGGACAGTTTTCGCAGAGTGCAAATTTCACAGCCCTTCTCACATTCTCTCGGAATAATAAAAATAAAAAATAAAAACGTGATATAACGATTGTACAATCCAACGAGAAGGAAACTCATTTTTCTAGTACTCGTAACATTTGAGTTTTTTTTATTTACTCAAAAAAAAAAAATTCACAGAGTGAAAATTTCTACGGGGCAATAAAAATACTATTTATTTTATTTCGGGAAGAAAATAGTGAAATTTGCCTCATTGCGAATTTTTTGTGACGACACAAAATTTTCTGTATTACTAAATTTTTTTAAAAATATTTTAACTTATTTATTTATTATTTTTTTTCCCACGAGTTTTTGTCATTGTAAGTTTCGTACGATATAATTGCTGGCAAACTCAACATTGTTCACTTTATAAAATTTTGTTTTCGTACTTCAACTTATCCATCTATTTATCGAGATAAAAAAAATGAAAAAAAAAAAAAATTTTAGACTGTGTGTAATTTCAAATATTGTAATTACCGTCCTCGAGGGTTGTAGCTACAACTTCCGATGTTAGAGGACCCTCGCCAAGTGCGTTGTAAGCTTGAACAACGATGCTGTAACGTGTGAATTTCTTCAGATTTGTCAATTGACACTGCCGACCTGATATTGCTGTTCTCGCTAATCCCAATTCCACACTAGCTGTCGATATTCGACTCTCGACCGTTCTATACGAATATTGCTCGGCTGACATTCTGGAAAAAAAAAAAAAACTTTTTCTTTTTCCAATATTTAATCAAATTTTTCTCCAATTAAATTTTTTTTAACAAGATTTTTTTGGTTTTTTTAAAGATTGTTTTTTTCCACTAATTTTATACAATATACGACGAAGAAGAGAAAAATTATGACATTTTTTTTTTCATACCTGTATTCCTTGTATCCAACATGATAGCCAAGAATTTCTCCATTCCACAAATCATGATCAGGTGGATCCCAGCTAATTTTGAATTCGGTCGAGCTTACAGGATCAACTTTAACGTTTCTCGGTGGCCCACCAGGCTTTTCACCATCCGTCGTGACGTCCAATATCTAAATAAATTAAATTTAAATTGGAATGCAATAAAAAAACAAATAAAAAAATTATAGTCGTTCAATAGGGAGATAAAATATTGACTATTTAATTCAGCGTGGGTTCAGTTTAATTTTTCTGTACACTCTGTGAGATGGTAAAATGGTGATAAAATTTCGACAGGGACCAAATGATGAATCGATCGAATATTAACTGCATAGAATTGAGATATAGAGAATTTACGTCGATCGAGCCCAAAAAAAAAGAGAAAAAAAAAAAAAGAAAACTAATTTACGCTTCGATATTCCAACGAGAGCTACAATTCACGTACGAATGGACCAATCTGATATCCAGCATATACCTACATCGCTCGCCTGACTCCGGCCCAATTCGTTCTCCGCGAATATCCGAAACTGATAACTCATTGCTGGACGTAAACCGGTCACTGTGCCATTCACCTGTGAGCCTGGCACAGTCGTGTGAAAGGTGTGATCGTGCCAAACTTCTGCAAAAAAAAAAAAAAAAAGTTGCAAAAAACCAAATGAATAAAAAATGAGAAAAAAAAAAAAAAAAAAAAATGTAAAATTTGGCATAAAAATTTTGATGCGATCAAATATTCGATCAGGCAAAGATAAAAATTTCAAAAAAAATCATTCACATTGAAAATACTTAGGTAATTTATTTTGGACGAGAAAAAAAAAACTGAAAAATTGTTAATAAATTGATACACGAAGAATTTAAAAATGAGATTTAATCAGTTGAGTTAATTTGATTTATTAATCCAATAAATTTAATTTAATTAATTCAAAAATATTTCTCTTTGATGGTTAAACTTTTTGATGAAAATTAATTAACGTTAAGCCAATATAAGACGTTTTAAGCCGTCTCAGAATAATAAGATTTGAAATATGTTTGAGAGTTTGTGTGAGTGAGCGATTTTTTTTTTTTTCATCTCATTTACATATATAAAGCTTAATGATTTTTTTAAATGAATGATGATGACATACGTGGTGTTATCATCCAAAGCTGCAGACTCTCACCTGGATCAGTCTTATACTCGATGATGTATTGGGTTATCGGGCTATTGCCATCTTGGCTCGTCGTCCAACCGAGTATGATGTAACGACTGCCCTTGGCAATAACGTGAATGTTACGCGGAAAATCTGGTGGTTCTGCAATTTTATAATTAAACGACAAAACTGAAATTTAATAAAAAAAATTAAAACTTTCTTTTTGCTACAACAAGGGATAATTTATTATCGATTAAACAAGGGTGTAAAATTATGCGAAATTCACGGAAATAATTTTTATTCATCTTGTGTGTAAAAATAGTAAATTTTCATTTATATTTCATGTAAGGATTTTTATTTATCTTGTGTGCAAAAATAGGTAATTTTTACTTATTTTGAGTATAAAAATATATAATTTTTATACATTTTGTATAAATGGCTAATTTTAATTTATCTTGCGTGTAAAAATAGGCAATTTTAATTAATTTTGTGTGTAAAAATGGGTAATTTTTATTTATTTTGTGTGTAAAAATGGGTAATTTTTATTTACCTTTTATGTAAAAATAGGTAATTTTTATTTACCTTGTATATACAAATGCATGGTAACTTCGTCCCTTCCGTAAGAATTTGATGCCATGCAAAAATAACGTCCACTATCTTCTCTCGTCGTGCTGAGAAGCTCGAGAGTGCTCACAGCACCATCAGTCGTATTCATCTCTTTGACCATGTAACGATAGTCAGAGACAGTCGGCTCGAGACCGAGTGACGAGCCGGCTCGTCGCCATACTATAGTCAAGGGATGATCACCCTTTGCCTCGCAGCGTAGCGATGCTTTTGAGCCTAATCTGGCAGTTTGATTTCGATGCTTATCGGCTATGTGAGCGGGTGCTGAAATTAATTAATCAATCTCACAAATCAATCAATTAATTAACGAAAATTAATTATTCTCAATTAGTTAATTAATTAAATTTGACCATTAAAGTAATAAATTGATTGATAATAAATAATTAAATTTATGATGGACTTAAGCGAATGATTAATTAATTATCAATTATTTTTATAACGATTAATTAATAAAGGAGATATTTTTTTTTATTACTAAATTGGGACATTTAGGATCGCTGAAATATTGAAAAAAAAAACAAATGAATCTGGAATCTAGAGTTTGCAAATGTTCGTTCAGTTCAAATTGTGTCTATTGAAAATTAAAGGAAAATTTCAAATTATAATATATAATTATTTTCAGGCTATTTAATTATATTTCTTAATTATTTATTCCACATACCGTTGACGGTCAAGTAAACGACTTTGCTGAGTCCAGCGCCGATACCATTGACTGCCTCGCACAAATAATAACCCTCGTGATCCTCCTGTACTCGGCCAAAAACTAATGAACCGTTCGAGTGTATTCGTAATTCTTGAGCGTGCTCGTGACTGGCAATATCACGATAATTTCCAGGTCTCGTGCCAGTTCCGCGCCTCCACGTTACTGCGGGCGGTGGAAAACCATCGGCGTGACAATGCAGTACCAATTTTGACATTCCTTCGGCTGCGTGGACATCCTGCGGTTCCATCACCCAACGTGGTGGAACTGTATCGATACCCGGGCGAAAAAAAAAAAAATTATTAAAAAAAACTGCAGAATTCCTTCACCCATCAAAAAAAAAAAAAAAAAAAATCCAAAAAACGAAGAGTTTCGAGAATAAAAAAAAGGGAAAAAAAATCATCAATGAAAAATATTCAATTAATGGAAATATTTTTTCTATAAATATAAAAAAAAAATGTTTTCGATTAAAAACTTTGAAATTCTTCGTTTTTTTTTTGTTTTTTTTTTGCGATTTCCATCGGCCTGACGGGATAATCGCTGCTGCTAAATTTTGCGCAGAAGGCAGATAAAAGAGCGAAATAACCAAACTTTTTTTCTCTTGCCTACTGCCAAAATTCTACGCTCGCAAAATTTTTGAATCGTGAAAAAAAAAAAAAAACGTAATCACTTGTGAGTTAAAAAAAAACAAAATTATACGAGGAAATTTTTGTAAATTTTCGTTGTACAATTTTGTTTTTTTTTTCACGAAGGATTTCGTGGTGCTCCAGGTTGTGCTCAGATTCAACATTCAATGATATTGATACGAGGTGCGGATAAAAAAATAATTGCATTGAAAAATGTGTGTGCGATCGAGGAAATGATAGAGTAGTGCGATATTATAGTTTGAAAAAAAAAAAAAAAAAAAAACTATACCAAAAAATAGAAAAATTAAACATTGCAAGAAAAAAAAAGAAAAAAATAAACGAGAGTAAAAAGTGTGAGTGCGTGTGCAAAAGTATGAGAAATGTGCTGTAAAAATTGCGTGGGGTGCTTTTTGCGTGGGTTTGTGCGTGAGTTACATATTTTTATATATATATATATATCCTGCGTTGCTTATTTTTTTTTTTTTTTTACTTATGCTGCGGCTGCTGCTGGTGAAAGGAGCGAAGAGGTGCTTTTTAGTGCGTTGTGGGCGAGTGCTCAGTGCTATTTGCGCGTGATAATTGCTGCTCTAATTATACGATAATAATTATTATCATTATTAATATAATAATAAAATTTGCAAAGTACAATTATAATCCGATAGTGCTGATTTTAAATACACACATATGGCCTCAAAATAAGTTTTTTTGCTTCTACGGTTTGTTTTTTGTTTTTTTTTTAATTACCACTAACGACCAATTCGGCGGTCCAAGAAACTTCGGCAACGGCATTGCTCGTGACGCAAGTATAATTTCCGGTGTGCGAAGCTGTCACGTTCTCAATAACGATGGTACTAGAATGTGCGTCTATGCTCATGACTCGTAAGCCACCGAGAGCCGAATAATCATAATTTGATGATGATATAGGATTATTTGTAATTGGCACACCGTCCTTCAACCAGACGATCTTGAACGGCGAGTCACCCTGCTCGATGACACATGCCACTTGAGCACGTACGCCCTCCGATAGATCCTTGTTAAAGCTAAACGGAGCTATCTTTGGCGGTACTGAAACGCATACAAGATGGACAGAAAAAAAAAAAAAAAAAAAAAAAAAAAAACGTCGACGTTCCTTTTTTAATTAAATTTGTATACGGAATTTTTTTTTAAGTTTTTTTTCGCCCAATTTTTTTCTCACTTTTCTATATTTTACGGATATTTTTTTTTTTTGTTTATTCTGGCCTGAAAGCTCGTACAGAAACCTGAATAAAGAAAATAAATTCAATTGGCCTGAAAATCTTCCACAGACGAATAATTATAAATTTTTTAATAATCGATATATATTTTTTTTAATTAATTAAATTATCATAAAAATTATTATTATTTACGACGTTTCCTATATATATATATATACGAAGCTTTAAAAATTCTTAATTTTAAATAGATTTTCGCCTTAATTAATGGATCGTTGGTGAAAAAAAAAAAAAAAAGAAAAAAAACATCGACGTTCCTTTTTTAATTAAATTTGTATACGGAATTTTTTTTTTAAGTTTTTTTTCGCCCAATTTTTTTCTCACTTTTCTATATTTTACGGATAATTTTTTTTTGTTTATTCTGGCCTGAAAGCTCGTACAGAAACCTGAATAAAGAAAATAAATTCAATTGGCCTGAAAATCTTCCACAGACGAATAATTATAAATTTTTTAATAATCGATATATATTTTTTTTAATTAATTAAATTATCATAAAAATTATTATTATTTACGACGTTTCCTATATATATATATATACGAAGCTTTAAAAATTCTTAATTTTAAATAGATTTTCGCCTTAATTAATGGATCGTTGGTGAAAAAAAAAAAAAAAAACATCGACGTTCCTTTTTTAATTAAATTTGTATACGGAATTTTTTTTTAAGTTTTTTTTCACCCAATTTTTTTCTCACTTTTCTATATTTTACGGATATTTTTTTTTTGTTTATTCTGGCCTGAAAGCTCGTACAGAAACCTGAATAAAGAAAAGAAAATCAATTGGCCTGAAAATCTTCCACAGACGAATAATTATAAATTTTTTAATAATCGATATATATTTTTTTTGTTAATTAAATTATCATAAAAATTATTATTATTTACGACGTTTCCTATATATATACACGAAGCTTTAAAACTTCTTAACTTGAAATAAATTTTCGTCTTAATTAATGGATCGTTGATGAATTCTGAAATTTCAATTAACTCGTGAAAAAAAAATCATCCTATCAAAACGATATCTAGAATATATCTAAGTCTCGTAAGTCAATTTTCAATCGATTATAAAATTTGTTCGCGATAAAACGGTCGAGCTGAGTCGCGGGGTTGAGCGTTATAAACTCGTCTATTCGGTGGGAAATTGCAGTCGAAGACGCGATTTCCTCGATCTCTTACTCTCTCTCTCACTCCCTCTCTCTTTCTCTTATTCTCTCTTCGGCCAGAGGAGATCTATATATAAACAGAAGCTGGAGAATTGCTCGACGTGACCCCCGGGCACATTGAACACTGCTTTTCCGTGAGTTCGATTAATCGATTCTCTTCCTCTCTCTCTCTCTCTCTCTCTCTCTCTCACTCACCGGCTGTTCGAAGCCGAGAACGTTTCTCCCAGCCCATGAAAACGAGGGAAAGGGGAAATGTCTCGATCTCGCCCTTTTCTCTAACTACTGAAATATTATTTCAGCAGAAATTATATAGAATATTAGACGTCATCGGTCTTTGAATTAAAAAAATAGTGATACTTTAAATTTTCAATAAAAAATAAATCATTGTTAAATATTTAAAAAAAATTTAATAACGAAATATTTATTAAATTTTCATTATTTTTTTAATTAAAAAATATCGTCGTATATTTTTAATCACAAAAGATATAAATTATACGGAAATATTTACTATTGAGCTTAAATTGTCTCGCCTCTTTTGCTCCTATATATAGCTGATCGAAAACTTTTCAATGCGTAAAAGCAAAGTTCTCGTATAGCCCGAGGTTATCGCAAACTGTCCTGACTCAAAGCTCTCTTTCTCTCGCAAATATTGAAGTATCATTTTAGTGTATCTCATCTCAAGTCTCATTTTTCGATAACTCTTGATCCTCTCCCCACTTTTAGGATACAAATATTATTTTTTATTAAATTTTTATCATTTTTTATTTATTTATTATTCAACACGAATTATTATTTTTTAACAAATTTATTATTTAATCAATTTTAATGCAAAAAATTATTTCTTTAATTCTCTCGCAAATATTGAAGTATCATTTTAGTGCATCTCATCTCAAGTCTCATTTTTCGATAACTCTTGATCCTCTCCCCACTTTTAGGATACAAATATTTTTTTTTTTAAATTATTCAACACGAATTATAATTTTTTAACAAATTTATTATTTAATCAATTTCAACCCAAAAAATTCTTTTCTCATTGATAACTCAACAAAAAAAAATCTCTGCTATGTGAAATAATTTTTTTAACCCTGAAATTATTTTTCTGATCACTTTTTATCAATCCTTCTTCCAATCAATCCAAACTTCAATAACGAAAAATAAACCCTAAAAAAAAATGTATATACAAATGTATGCTAATTACATGCACATTTTATAATCATGTGTTCACCTATCTTTTTCATCGATGACTCATCGATAAAATTCTCTGGCACACGAAATATATTTTTTAAATCTGAAATATTTTTTCCAATATTTTTTCGCGTACCCTACATTCGTTAATTACAGAAAATTGATCCTAAATATATATATATATATATATATATATATATATATATATAAATTCTCTGCTATGTGAAATAATTTTTTTAACCCTGAAATTATTTCTCTGATCACTTTTTATCAATCCTGCTTACCTCAATAACGAAAAATAAACCCTAAAAAAAAATGTATATACAAATGTATGCTAACTGCATGCACATTTTATAATGATGTTCACCTATCTTTTTCATCGATGACTCATCGATAAAATTCTCTGGCACACGAAATATATTTTTTAAGTCTGAAACATTTTTTCCAATATTTTTTCGCGTACCCTACATTCGTTAATTACAGAAAATTGATCCTAAATCTATATATATATATGTATCCGTGTATCAAAGTTACATGTATGGGGGTTGTATGTTTACTTTAATTTTCCTCTCGCGTTACATCCATAATACTGGTTGATTAAAAATACGCGAGTATAGAGTTGGACCAAGCAAACTTCCTGATAGAGCCCCGGGTTATTACAGACCGTGCAAATTTCTCTCTCTCCCATATACAGAAAGAGGGCCGTTTGTGTGTGTGTGTATATGTGAGATTCGAGTTACTGATGCTGGTATGCAAGCCACAACACTTTCTTTCTCTCTTCTCTCTCTCCCTCTTTCTTTCTCTTTTCTCTCCTCCCCACTACCCTCCATTCCACGTCTCTCTCTCTCTCTCTCTCTCTTCTCTCTCTCTCTCTCTCTCCCTCTCTCTCTTCTCTCTCTTCTCTCCTCCCCACTACCCTCCATCCCACCTCTCTCTCTCTCTCTCCCTCTCTCTCTCTCTCTCTCTCTCTCCCTCCCTCTCTCTCTCTCTCTCTCTCTCTCTCTCTCTCTCTCTCTCTCTCTCTCTCTCTCTCTCTCTCTCTCTCTCCCTCTCTCTCTCTCTCTCTCTCTCTCTCTCTCTCTCTCTCTCTCTCCCTCTCTCTCCCGCACTCTCTTGGGTTACGGTTCACAAACCCACAGAGAACTTAAACCGAGCATATAGACGAAAAGCATGCACTATGTTTGTACCTGTACATAGTTTAGCGTGTGTTCTGGGAGGTTTTGTGCGCGTGCGAGTAATTGAGGAAACCCGAGAGTCGACCATACGATTCAGCTGAACGGGCTGTACTGCTGGTTTGGCGACAAGCGCCGAGGGTTTGGGGCCTTGTAAATGCTCAAAGAACCGTAAACTCTACGATAACATATATATATATATATATATATATATATATATATATATATATATGTATTTATTTACAGAAAGGACAGTTTGGTGAAAACTATCGGGCAAAATGTCAACAAGTAACGACGAAAACAGCGATGTATATTTCTATATTCTCGATGTGTATATATATTTATATACTTTAAGTATTATATATATATATATATATTGTATATTTACTTATAGGCAATTCCATGTCAACTCGGATAATTCCTCATTTTGACAAACTTGAAAGCAACTCAAAATATTTTATCCCCCCCCACTAAAAAGAGGAGTGCAATGCGTTTCATCGCAATGGATCGTGATAACTTTACATACGTGGCCTAACGCCAAACTTCTAGAGCTTCCCAAATTTTTAGCAAATTATCCATAATTATTTAATAGTCAAAGATTTGAAAAAAATATTTTTATATAATAATAAATATTGTTGCTTCTCTCTAGAGCAGATAAGAATATTTTTTGTAAATTATAAATGATTTTAATACATTTTTTTTGTTCAAATTTTTTAAATTTCAGGAATAAAATCATAATTACGATTTTTTTTTTTTAATTCGTCTTAACATTTTAAGATTAAAAAAAAAAAACATGGAATAAAATTTAGTGAAAAAATGGAATTTTGTTATTTTGCACAAGTTGGCTAGAAATGTTCAATATTTTTATGGATTTTTATAGGGAATCATAATGCTCGTTTTTGCAACTGGCAGTGAAAAAAAAAAGAAAAGAAAAAAAAATAACGCGAGTATATCCGATTTTTGGTTTCATCGTGGAGAAAAAAAAAAGCGTGACAGGTGAAGTCATCCCGTGGGCAAAAAAATTTCGTCGCGAGGGTTACACCGACTGTGTATTCAGTCGACACACGCACACACGCACACGCACACACACAGACACACGTATACATTTTTAGTGTTGGTTTTATGTGTACAATGTGCTCAGATGTAAAGGATTTTATTTGTGTATAGTGGGGTAAAAAAACAAATAAAAAAGGAGCAAGTTTCGTTGTTCCGGTTTTGCACTGATTTGTTCGCCCAACATCGGCGAGCACCCGTAGGGGACTCTGTGATGGTTTTTTTTATTCATTTTTTTTCTTTTATATATATATACATATATATATAAAAGGGTCGAGAATAGAACAAACAAAACCAAAAAGTGGAGATCTCCGATGTCTGTGTCGTCTCGCCACTGGATTAGTGCGAGATATAAGGGAGAGAAAAAAAGACTTCAGGGTTGAAATTGGCCAGGGGGGTCGAATCAGTGACAATGTATAGTAAAAAATTCACGTGTGTTTTAATATTGCGTGGTGAAGACAAAAGAAAGAAAAAAATGTGATAAAGATGTGTCCTTTGTTGGGGAGTAAATAGTTTCGTTGTTGTATGACGAATGAAAATGTTTCTTTTTTTTTTTTTGTTAGTTGGTAGGAAATAAATGAGTTTTGGATTTATTGTTTTTGTCAATGAATAAAAGGTGGAATCGATACTGTATTTTTTCCCATTTTTTCCCGCAAGACCTATTTAATAAGATATTAAAATATAATAATAATAAAGTCAAAGTTATTATTGGAAAAAATGATATTTTCGAGGGAAAAATATCGTTTTCGAGTCATGAAATAAATCTTATTGAGTAGAAATTGCGAAAAAAGTCATGATGAAAAATTCAGGCTGGAAAGTATTTTTTTTTTAAGGATTTTGGGACGAGCGATTTTTTTTTTTCATTGGCCTCCGTACCGTGAACGACTAATGGAGCTGTGTGAGTGACCTTAGCAGCATCGTTGCTCGCAACGCAAGTATAATTTCCATTGTGCAATGGCGATGCGCTTTGTATCTTGAGGGCAAGATCGTACTCGTCACTTTGATGTGTCGTTATCTCGCCTGGACCTTCTTTGAAAGTTCTACCGTCTTTGCCCGGACCATCGTTGAGGGGCCTACCGTCCTTTAGCCACGTTATCTTGATCGGTGCATCACCCTCGCTCACGACACAGGTCACGTGAACTCTCGCGCCGGCCTGTACGTTCGCGGGAAATCTAAACGGATCGATTCTAGGAGGGACTGTAAATTACACATGAAATAAAAAACCTAAAAATTTACATTTATTCGATCGAGCGTCATAAATTTTGGACAATTAAAAAAAAATATATATATATGTATCATTCGAGCTGAAAAATGAAAATAAAAAAAAATATTGTGGGAAAGAAAAAATAAGAGAATAATTGGTTAATTGATTGATTAATCGATTAATTAATTGATTTAATAATTTACACAATTACACATGAAATAAAAAACCTAAAAATTTACATTTATTCGATCGAGCGTCATAAATTTTGGGCAATTAAAAGGAAATATATATATATATCATTCGAGCTGAAAAATGAAAATAAAAAAAAATATTGTAGGAAAGAAAAAATAAGAGAATAATTGGTTAATTGATTGATCAATCGATTAATTAATTGATTTAATAATTTACACAATTACACATGAAATAAAAAACCTAAAAATTTACATTTATTCGATCGAGCGTCATAAATTTTAGGCAATTAAAAATAAATATATATATATATCATTCGAGCTGAAAAATGAAAATGAAAAAAAAAAAATGTAGGAAAGAAAAAATAAGAGAATAATTGGTTAATTGATTGATCAATCGATTAATTAATTGATTTAATAATTGACACAATTAGACATGAAATAAAAAACCTAAAAATTTACATTTATTCGATCGAGTGTCATAAATTTTATCAATCAATCGATTAATTAATTGATTAATTAATTATTGTTTTTTTTTGGTTTAAATCGATGATTAAAATTTCGAAAACACACAGGAGAAAAAGAAAAATGATGAGAGTAATTAGGAAGCTTGAAGGACTTTAGTGTGGAGAACAAAAAAAAAAATATATTAATACGTATTTAATGTGTACATCTCAAGTTTCTCGAGAGCTTTTTTCACAGCTGCTCCCCACTGTCCGTTTCGGTGGCACGGGAGAGAGCTACCTGAAAATATTAAAAAAGCTGATACACGAAGTTATTTGAGTGAGTGGTGTGTGCCATTTTTATTTTTCCTCTTCATCTCGTTCTCTTTTTTCCATCTCGCCTTTTTTCCCCTCTCAATCTCTTGGCACACAACCACTATATTTTTTTTCTCCATCGCTCAGGTACTCTTTACAACATTTTCACTTCCATTCAGTCAACGACGAGTCCTGCACCTGCTTTGAATGGCCATTAAAATACAAGATAAAAAAAAAAGATAAAATAGGAAAAAAAAAATATATGAAGAAGATTTATATAATAATAATAAAAATGCACTTTTGCCTTGTGGCGAAGAGAGTATTTACGAAAACGTCGCTGCTACTCAACTTCAACATTCGTTCCCGCAAACGCAATCTTGAGTAGCCTTAAATCTCCTAAAGTGAATATAAAAAAAAACATAAAAAATTCTCAACTCGCCTTTAGAATTGAGACTCCTCTTCTCCCTTTTCTCGAACCATCGTCGAGACTCTCTTTTTTTTTTTTTTTTTTACGAATGCTCTTTAATTAATTTTAGAATAAAGGAGATTCGATAACCCTCTTGAAGGTTCGTGGCTCAAATGAAAAAAAAAAATTGTGAAAAAAAAGAGGGTTAAAAAGGCTTCCCTTTTACTATTGAACGAGAAATGGCGAGAGACCTTTCGCGAGAGTCTTCCCTCACTCATCGACTTTTTTCTTCATTTGCCTTTTTCTTGAGCGATTTTCCGCGATGAGAGACTTCGATGAATGACAAAACTCGCGAGACTTTTTCCACCAAGAAACCTCACGAAATTCTTAACCACCCCCTTATATCCTTTTTTTTCAACGTTCCACAAATCCACTCTTGTGGAAAAGAGATGATTAAAAAAGTTCGAGTAATGTCGATTTTTTACGATCAGATCATAGAAATCAAATAATTTTGAGTTGATAATTAAACAAAAAAAAATTATCGTAAATTTTTCGTATATAAAAAGTTCAAAGGAAAAGAGACGATTAAAAAAGTTCGAGTAATGTCGATTTTTTACGATCAGATCATAGAAATCAAATAATTTTGAGTTGATAATTAAAAACAAAAAAAAATTATCGTAAATTTTTCGTATATAAAAAGTTCAAGGGAAAAGAGACGATTAAAAAAGTTCGAGTAATGTCGATTTTTTATGATCAGATCATAGAAATCAAATAATTTTGAGTTGATAATTAAACAAAAAAAAATTATCGTAAATTTTTCGTATATAAAAAATTCAAAGGAAAAGAGATGATTAAAAAAATTCGAGTAATGTCGATTTTTTATGATCACCTCATAGAAATCAAATAATTTACAGTTGGTAATTAAAAAAAAAAAAAATTGTCGTACAATTTTCATATATATTAAAAATTCAAAATGGTATTATTAATTAATTAGTCTGTTTGAATAATTAATTCAGTCTCAATGATTAATCCATTAAAAATAAATCCTGGAAAAATAGTTGGGGCAATTGAACGATTTTAAAAGTTTACTTTTGAATTCCACGTAATATTCTCGCGTCAATAATTTCATTGACCCTTAACCTTTTTTTTTTGCTTTTTTTTTATTAATTAGTCATAGAGAAATGATTGAAAAGGTAAAAAATGTTTTTCTTTTTGTATTTCTCACCTTTGACTTCGATGTGAACGGTTTGCGAGTCTAGACGTCCATGTTTATTTTTTGCTGTACATGTGTAAGCTCCATGGTCCGTTTTGCTGTCCACCTGATGAATAACCAGAGTACCATTCGAGGACACTTCCTGGCGTCGATTTGTTGGCAAAGGTTGATCGTCTGGAAAGAGTTGATAAGAATAACTTAAATATTATTCGAATAAATCATCCCTTTATCAACTCTTTCCATCTATATATATATATATATATATATATATAGACATTATTATAGGTGTATATTCCACAAAGAGAGCAGGAAAAGAGTGTCAAAACGATGATAGCCTTCCATTAGTAACAGCTTGTCATTTTTTATCCGCATGGAATTAAATTTTCCTCACAAATGTTCTCGATAAAAATGGAGGTAAATCTACAAGGCTTATCAGCTGCTATAAAAAACCCTTAATCCACCTTATTTTAAAGTTATCTTCTTAAAAGAAAAAAAATTATACGTCAAATACATCAAATTTATATCTTGGATAAATTTAATATATTTTCGACAAAAAATTTCTAATCCCAGAGAGGAAAAAAAAGACTTTCACAAACAGACAAGTCAGAAGAGGCTCGTTAAAATTGACATGTCGTAAAAAATTGCTAAACTATCATATATTGTGTCGATATAGATATTTTTTTAAAACTATACTCGATAATACGAATTCGATGTCAGACTGTCCTCTCAAGAAGTCGGGTACATTTTTTCCTTCTTTTTGGTCACATCTCAGAGACAAAACTTTTAAAATTCCATTCTCTCACTCTTTCCAATGACACCGGGGCGAGTATAACTTTTCCAAAGTGTTTTACACGGGACATCGGACTCGAGCTGGTTATATGTTGCTCGTACTATATATATATATACTATAAACTATATAATATATATATATATATATATTATATACTATATAATATATATATATATATATACTGAACCAAGGGGTGTAAAAGGGTTTGGTGAGAGTTTATCAAGAAAAAAAAAGAATGATAATGTCCTCTCTCGGTCTCCCTTTCTCACACGAGCCAAAACTATCGTTGAAAACTTGAGTTCATCATTACGAGAGGGGTAACTTTGGTGCAAGTGAGCCTTCGGCGCACCGGGTTGCTCGCGAGAGTACATTTACGGCAAAGTTTTCTTCCTCACTTATAAGCTCGTGAGAGAAAGAGAGGGAGAGAGAGTACCCACACCATCGTAGCCCTCACACACATAAGAATTTGAAAAGTCTACTGAAAAAGGTCGATAAGTCTTTTCTCTCAAGAATTAGGGACGCAGAACGACCAAACAAAATGGTCTTTTAGTCATATGCACTTAAAGATTTTACGATATTTTTTCAGCCACTAAAAAAAAGCAAGTCGACCAATTTATAGCATTTTAATCGTTCTTTTCTGGATTGAACTCTTTTTTTTTATTGACTATTTAAAAATGCATCCATTTTCACCTCGATCACATTTTTAAGGATATTTTATTTTATTATTATTTATTTTATAAGAATATTTTAGTGATTCGAAAAGATTACAAAGACAATTTATAAATTATTCAGAATTTTCCATAACCAAAAGTTTCGAATTTTCACCTGTTAGAGGCCCTTTCATTAGAAATGGCAACTGCGATTTTTTGTTCGTCAAACTTTTGCAGATTTTTAGAGTCAGAAGGGAAAAATAGCGAAAGAAAAATGGTGGGTTCATTTTATGAAATGCGATCGATTTTATGTTGGAAGAGAAGTTTTGATTTGTTGCATGTCATACGTTCGATTTATTCGTGAGGATTTTTTCGTAGGGTTGAAATATCAATTACATCCACCTTTATATATATATATGTTGCTTATATATATAATATATATATATAGTTTGCTTTATATATATAATATATATATATATATATATATATATATATATATATATTAGGGTGGTTTAAAACTGCACTCTTTTGAAAATTTCGTTCTTCATATACACATTCGTGTACCTTGTAAAAAACTAAAAATTCTCGCAAAAGGATCGTAGAAAAAAAAATTGATTACGTGCTGTGGGGTTGAAATTTCAAAAAATTGCTGATTTTTCAAACTTCAAAGTGCGAATATGTCGGGCTGCTCTTCAATGTTTACTTTAATTAATAATATTTTGGCTCAAGTGGAAATTGGAGTATTTTTGGTAATTAAAACAAAAAAGGAAAATTTCGAACTAATTTACAACTTTAAAATATAAGTAAAGTAAGTTAAAGTAATATAAGTAAGTTTAAAATATAAGTAAAATGATGTTTTTCATGATTGTTATTGACTATAACTGACCTTTGTCCCAAGTTATACTGGCAATTGGAAATCCAGCAACGGGACATTTGATGACGGTTGTGTTGCCAGCAACAGCAGCATATTTGCCCATCGGACGTACGTGAGGAAGACCATAAATGTTGAGACGAGCCGAGTGATGAACTTTCGCGACCCTATTAACGGCCGAGCAACGATATTCACCGCCCTCCTCGACCCTCACAGCGCTTATGTTGACGTGAGATATTACATCTCCATGGACAGTCACGTACTGACCGATCATGAACCTATATATCCATACAATATACGACAAAATGGAGGAATTCAAGGATCAATATAGAGCTCATCCACGAATTTTCTCCCACGACCTTTCTGTCAGTTTAACGACTACTCGGGCACACTTTTGTGATTATTCGAGAGCTTAAGGGGGAATGTTTCCAGCATCTTTCACTCGAGATTCGTCGTTTTTTGGGGCATTTTGTTTGGGCATTTTATGCCAAAATTCGAGTATTTCTTTTATTTTTAATAACAAACAAAAATATATCGCGAGAAAAACGATTTGATTAAATTAAAAAGATAATATTTGCTATTGGAATTAATTCGTAAGTTAAAATTTCTATCGATTATAATTTTTTTTTCTCATCTATTGGCAATTAATTGTTTCGTTAGCTAAGATTAAATTTTTAAAACCAAGTATAATTTATTTTTCAAATAATTATATAAACTTTCTTCTTTTTTTTTTAATGTTTTTTTTAAATCGATTTTAATTAATAATTTTGCATTCATTTAAGACGATATTTACCTGTCGTTTTGCGGAAGGGGAAATCCATCTAGGGTCCAGGTGAAATGTGGCGTGGGGTTTCCTGTGGCTATGCACTTAAGCGATACGGACGGTCCAGGCTGAATTGTTTGCTCGATAAATTTATATACAAGTTGAGGTGCGGCGTCTTAAAAAATAAATAAATAATATATATATATATAAATTGTCTAAAATTTTCGCAAGTTACAAGTTGAGGTGCGGCGTCTTAAAAATAATAATAATAATATATATATAAATTGTTAAAAATTACCAAATAAATACATTAAAAAATTTGTTCGCTCATAAAATTTTCACATCCAGGATATTTTTAGAATTATGTATTAGGAAATTATAAAATAAATGAAATAAAAATCTAATCACAAAAATGGAAGAAAAAAAAATGAAGACGTTTTTTTCTTCTTGTTCATTCTCTGATGACTTCTTCGTCGAGTTTTCTTTCTGTGTTTTCCTATTCTCGTTGATTTATCGTCGTGAGAGCAAAGTCATAAGATGCGAAGAATATACATATATAGTCTGTACATAATCCGTTGGAGAAAGAGAGAGAGAGAGAGAGAAAGAGAAGGAGAGTGTTAGAGCCTGGACGCGAAGGAGGTACGATAATGGAGGAGGACACTGGGATATAATTAATGATAGTCCGGACGTTAATGGACGTTAACGCAATATACTCTAAGTAGGACAAGGGAAAGGGAGGGTCGTCTCGTTGACTCTAGTCCTCTCCTATTCAGACGTCTTCACACTCGAGGGCTCAAAATTTGTAGCGAAAGCTCTCGTGAGGAATATCTATATAAATACATAGCTAAAAAGCTGTAAAACAACACACACACACACACACATATATATATATATATAATATGTAGACTCTTTTTCACATTATATTGATAACATTTTATAAATGCAACCTAAGCGATGACCCTTCATGCGATCCAGATGAGCTACCAAAAAATGATTTTTTAATTGGAAATTTTAACAACATTTTTGCTCTTCTTAATTGATTTAAATAAATTTTCAAGCGATGGATTTTACAAGTGGTAGCATTTTTTAACTTGGCACAAAACATTTTTTTCCCATTTCATTATCAAATATTAAAAAAAACAGGGTCATGAGAAATTGAAAATTATAATTTTTGGTAAATTGAAATGTGATGGGACGTTCGCGAGAGAAAATTCATTTTTTAGGGAAAATTTAAAAAAAAAAACAAATACTCTCTTATTTACAGCAGGGTGAATTAAATATGCAAAACTATTGTCATCAAATTATCGGATTTTTGTTTTTTTTTTTTTTTTTGGAAAAAGTTCACCTGCTGGCCTGGCCTGATATATTTAATTCACGTGAGTACATAAACTTTTGTAACTTTGTCGCCAATTTATCCTTCAAAAGTTTTTTGTCAACAAATTTTAAAGAGAAGTAAAAAATAATGTTGAAAAAAAGGGCGAGAGCTCGAGAGGCTAAGAAATTTTTATAAAAGAGTTCAGGTGTGGTTTAAAGTTTTTTTCTTTGCTCCTTTCCATTTTTTTTTTGTTTCCTCTCCCATTTTTTTTAACTTTAGTTTTCAACTCTTCTATGCATGCTCGTCGTCGTCGTTGTCTTGAGCTCTTTTTTCTCTGTTCGCTCGGAAAAGTTTGCGGTTCGCTTTGAAGATACGTGACACTGTACAAAGTACTCGGGGGAGAGAACACACAACTTCATTTCATTAAGGCGGACTTATCGCTCGGAATTATGAAGCCAGAGGGATGAATATCTTTTTTAATCTCACAGTTTTTTTTTTTCACATCATTATCGTCGGGACAAAATTTTCAAAGACTTGTATCGAAATTTAATTTAATTGTACAATTTAATTAAATATAATAATTAAAATCTTACAATGGATTATCTTGAATTTAGATCCGAAGTAAAATTTGCACTCGAACTTGGCATTAAACATATGGATAGATAAAACTTCGGGTTTAAGAAAAAATTCCTAAAATTGAGGTTAAAAAATGGAAATTTTTTAAAAATTGGAAAAATTAATTTTTAAGTAGATAAAATCGAGCTGTAATTTCAAGCAATTGATACGATAACTTTGCATCACTTTGAAGTGACAAAATACATTCTATAGAGTATTTACACCATCAGTTGCCTCTTTAAACTCGAGAAGTTGGCTGACTCGTCGCTTTACGTTCGCGTTCTTCTATCTCTCTCTCTCTCTCTCTCTCTCAGCTCGCTCGGGAGTCTCTAGTAGTGAAAGTTCGTGCTAGCTCAGCCGCCAAATTGGTTCCGGAGCACTGTAATCTACATTACTAAGGCAAACGGGGGATGCTCGGGCTCTCGTCAGGGATGAAGGTAAGACAGAGTGAGAGAAAAGTGAACTGAGTGTATAGGATAGTCTCAGAGTTCCCTTCGTACCTTCGTACCCTCCACCCGACCACCGTTTAGCTTGTCAGACCTCCCTGTAACTTTCTATCACGCTCGCTAAGTCTTCCACCCAAAACCACCCCTCCCCCTCCATTCCCCAAGCGAACTCCCCTTTAACTCGGTATATTCACTCGTGAATCCGTAAACACATTGCAAAGCATTCCTCGCTATTTACATAAATAATTACCATCCACTTGTTCGCGATTCTCTCGCATCCGAGAATGGATAATTGGAGAATTGAAAATTTTAACGGATGAGTGAATGAATTTTCCGAAGTGAAAGTAGCAAACTCGCAATATTATATTCTCTTTGTTCTCGATACTTTTTCAACTGCATTGAAATTAAATTAATTTTAATTAAAATCATCTATTGGAAGAACAAAAAAAAATCAAATTGTCTGCATAATGAAATTTGATCAAAATCATTAAGAATTTACTTCGTAATCGCGAAAAGAAAAAAAAGGACAAAAGATTTAATTGCCTAGATTGTAAATTAGAGACTTGGAAGCAATCGTGGAAGTCAACCGCGAATTTCAACACCAATTTGCGTACATATAGATATACTCAATCCCTACAACGAGATACGTTATATATATATATATATATATATATATAACGTATCTCGTTGTAGGGGTTGAATCACAAGGCAAGGTATTACTCACGCAACATTTACATGACAAGCCGTTGGGTTTAGCCGCCTCGGCCAGGAGGAGGAGGAGGAGAGGGATGCTTTTGGCGTGTATCTCGGAGGGGATGATGGAGAGACTCGTCTCTCTGCACCAGGAGAGCGAGGGAGAGCGAGAGAGAGAGAGAGAGAGAGAGAGAGAGAGAGAGAGAGAGAGAGAGAGAAGTCTATCGATCTGTGGTTTGATGTTCTACACCCTTCTCTTTTCCCCGCGAGCGAGAAAGCCGCCTAGTGAATTAACTCGAAATTATAGAGACGACAATAACTCGCGTCTCCCCTCCACGCGCGCCCTCTACCGGGGCTCGCTTGTACTCGTTGGCTCAAATTGATGGAAAGGCGCGTGTGTGTTTAGAGAGAGAGCGCGCGAGGGGGTCAGTGGTGGGGGTATAGGACGCGGTGTGTGTTTGCATGACGCGCTCGCCAGAGGGAGATTCGATGTAAATCAGAATGCCCTTTATTGCCGAGAGTTGCCGCTGTATTGTATTGCTGCAATGCTTTCCTCTCACTACTGGACCACGCCCCTCTCACTAGCATCCAATCGCTCTGCATGTATATACGAACTAAAATGCAATCACACGCACACATACATAGGGAGAAAGGGAGAGAGAGAGAGAGAGAGAGAGAGACTGCATGACCGTTTATTTGCATAAATCGTTATTGCCATTCGGCCACAGCACACCCCAGAGCCAAAATGTACAACGTAAACCACGCGCGACGTTTTACCGAACGTTGACGCTGCTGCTGCTGCTGCTATGGGGACAAAAGTTTCCGCTATACGGCTCGTTTGATTTGTAATGCACGAATGAAGGTCCGCGACAAAGTTACCGGAATAAATATATGTATTACGAAACAGCCAGAGGTGTATATATTTGGAAAATAAATTAAATTGCATTATTTATAATAATGCAATTAATTGCATTAATTGCATTATTTATTTATTTTATTAATTTGTCGCTTTAGTCATTTATTGATTTTTTAAATTCATTTATCGCTGAATTTATCGCTGATGGCATTTTTGTTGGTGAATAAGGTTGAATTTTTTAGTGACATTGTTATTTTCTTCATTTTTATATTTATGGCCGTGAACAATTTTGGAAATTGCCGAAATTTTTGAGGAATTTATCGGAATTGGATGAAAAAATCTTCAACTGATTGAAAAAGCTCACATAAAAAACTGAGCACTGAGCCATTTTAGTAGAGTATTTTTTTTTTTTTACCAGCATGTACATTTTTTAATATTTTAGAAAAATAAAAACTTCCCGATAAAAACCTATAAAAAAAAAGCATTTCCTAAATGTAAAGCTGAAAAATTACAGGATTAAAAAAATATTTCGCAATGAGAGGAAAAAAATGGTTTGGGGTCCTTAAAAATTTAAGGGTGGTCCGACTCTGATTAAATGATTCGTGTAAAAGCGAGCAGGGCAATTTAAACTATTATTGGCCGTTTATCCAACGCTCTTGGAGTTTGCACTCCTTTTACCCCTTTGCTCCTCTCTCTCTCACACACATGCCACCCCCCCCCCCCCCCCCCCCCACACCTCTCTCTCTCTCTGCTTGAGTGCACTTTGTCGTGAATAGGAAAGAGATGGAAAACACCCCCCCCCCCCGCAGAGTTAATAATCTCGCGGTTGTTTCACCATCCCTGGTTTCGCACAACCCCCTACCCTCTCCCCTACCCTCATCCTATATCCCCATTCATTATGCAACGGTGCTACTATACACCCCCGACAGCAGAGCGCGGAATTACTATTCATGAATCATGACCGCAATCAAAACTCCGCTTACGGAAGTGCGGAGGCTGAGTGGCTGCACCCCTTTTTGCCTCATGCTACCCTTTCTTTTTCTCTCTCTCATTCTCTCACTGGCTCATTTCTACCAAAATTACAAAAATACAATAATCGGACCAATTATTTCAAGTCGAATGCAGTCCACCATTAAGTAATTTAAACCAGAATTATTTTCTCCATCCAATTTCATCATTTAATTTCCATTTCCCCCACCCCCCCTTTTTTTTTTCTTTCATTTTTTATGAATTTTGTTTCTCGCCAATTTTAAAAATATTTCCCCCGGGCAGTCTCAATCAGAACGACGTCCGTTTCGCCTCGTGGGAAAATAGATTGTTCACGAGGGTGGGGAAAAAACGAGAAAAACGAGAGATGAGAATACAGTGAGTTGGAGAAAAAATAGAGTGTGAAGAGAAAGGGGTGAAAAAAAAAAAAAAACGATTCCGAAGAGGATGGAACTGGCCTGGTCTGCTTCTCGACCATAAGGCGTCACGTTCAACCCATTCGTTTGTGTCTCAACGACTTTCGAGGCTTTTTTTTCCAAGGTGTTTTTTTTTCTTTTTTTTTTTTTTTTTTTTTCCTCGCGTTTCTCCCTTCTCGCTCGTAACGGACTGTATTATATAGAGGGGAAACCGGACCAACTTGAAAGTTTGCGGTTACAAACCGTGCCGATGACTAAGACGAATGGCATATATTTGTTTAACGCTGGGCTATACCGGAGGCTCGAGAGTGAGTGCCAGATACTAATGGATTTCACGGTTTTCCAATATTCATGAAACTCGTTAAGCTCACACCCCTTTAACGATTTTACTCAAGGGACGTGTGTGGCTCGTATATATATATATATATATATATATATATATATATATATATATATATATGGTATAAGCACGTACATAGCAGAGTACCTGAGGGCCAAGTTTTCCCATGCATCATGAGCGAGAGAATTCAAGAAAATATTTTTAAAAGTCCCATAATATATTTTACGCTAAATTAAATTTTTTAGATTAATGATTTATTTTAAAGATTTATATTTCTTTTATTCTCAATGAAAAATTTTCCCAGGTTATATTTTGTTTACGATATTCATCGTTCAATCTACGAAGATTTGAAAAAGTGACGATTTTCCAAGTCCACGAAACAAGCAACAAATGACAATTTTTTTAAAATCAAAACCATTGACAAACTCAACATAAAATCGCTATGATAATTTTCCTCCCCCGTATATTTTCCTTTATCTCCAAGAGCTGTCGTGGACAAACGGCTGGGGGAGAAATTTTGAGATATTGCTTCGTTTATCGGATGTCAGACATCTTTTAAGATGGACTTTGTCATCGTTCCTGATGAGAAATTGTTCCAACAACTGTGTGGCTCTCCTTCTATCGTTTCTTCAACGTTTGCACGTCAGTTGGGAACTTTTGGATTTGGCAAATAACACTTGTAGGAAAAGGTACGCGTCTGCTCTTTTTAGGAACCCTCTTCTTCTTCTTCTCCTTCTTCTTCTTCTTCTCCTTCTCCTTCTTCTTCTTCTTCTTCTTCTTCTTCTTCTTCTTCTTCTTCTTCTTCTTCTTCTCCTCCTTCTTTCGCTTCTTCTTCTTCTTCTTCTTCTTCTTCTTCTTCTTCTTCTTCCTCTTCTTCTCCTTCTCCTTCTTCTTCTTCTTCTTCTTCTTCTTCTTCTTCTTCTTCTTCTTCTTCTTCTTCTTCTCCTCCTTCTTTCGCTTCTTCTTCTTCTTCTTCTTCTTCTTCTTCTTCTTCTTCTTCTTCTTCCTCTTCTTCTTCTTCTTCTTCTTCTTCTTCTTCTTCCTCTTCTTCTTCTTCTTCTCCTTCTCCTTCACCATCATCTGCTTCTGTTACTTCAACTTCTGGTCTCTCCCCAGGTTGGTTCGTAGATCTGGTATGGCTTGGTGGGCATCGACAAAGAGAGAGAGAGAGAGAGAGAGAGAGAGAGAGAGAGAGAGGGAGAGAGAGAGAGCATCGATCGGTCGATTGGCCGGCAGCCCATCCAATCAGTTGCCGGGACTCGAAGAGTCTTCCGGCACGGACGATCCCGACAACCGATCCGGAAACTCATCCTAATTGTTCGAGCGTTCGACCGACGCCATTCTCGCTCCCTCTCTCACCCTCTGCTAGAGCTCATCTTGTCCACCAAACGTGTTCGAAGCCTCTCTCTCGTCTCAACCCAAGCTCCATCTATATAGAAGACCTTCAGCCCGAGGTGGTGCCTCGCGCCATTATTATTTTAGCCCCCGTCGAACGACCTACGACCTCTTCCTCCCCTCACCTCTCCTCACCACCCTCACTCTCTGTCTCTCTCTCTCTCTCATTCTCTCGGCCCTCTTTTAGTCGTGTCCTATCCACATCAGAAGTTCACCCCGCGTACACGCAATTAAGAGCACATGTATACCCAAACCCTTCGCGAGCTCATACCACCCTTTATTCATCCCATCGTATATCAGCACATTTTCCTTTTTCCATTCACCATTAACCCCAAGCCTAATTTCATCTAGCTCTGAATTCAGACACGAGTTAATTCACGAGTTAATTCACTCGTGAGAATCTCGATCTAAGGGTTTCGTTTAACAAGAAAAAAAAAAAAAACAAAACAAAAGAAGAAAGGTAAAAATTGTTATTTGATAAACTCACCACCCAAACGGAGCTCGGCTGTTGCCTGGACCATCTCGTAGTCATTTTTCGCGAAACACTGATACATCCCCTTGTCATCCCTCGTAATGGAATAAATATTGAGAGTCGAGCCACCATTACCCATCACTTTTGTACGACCGGAACCCTCTCGGACCGGAAGTCCATCCTTTGCCCATGATATTATTGGCGTTGGTTGACCAGTCACCGCACACTGGAATTGTGCATTTTTTCCCAAGTCTACGGTGACCTGGAGGGCAAAATTTTACGAACAAACAAAAAAAAAATGGAAATACGTTTAAATTCGAGAATTGAAAAACTTTTTCTTCTCTCTTTCTTTTTTCACATTTTTTGTCCATCAATTATTTATAAAAATAATAATAATATTCTTTTCAAAGTTATTTTATTGTAATTTTCGAATTTTAAGGGTTGATGCACCAAAGATTCTCGACAGCTTTGATCGTGGTGAAATCGAGAAAGTCTTTTTGGATTAAATGACAAGCATCGAGTCTCGTGCGTGATCAAGGAGCTTTGGCTCAGCCACGTCAAATCTCGAGGGTTTTATATTCGCGTGCGAGAATTTTGCGATGCTACACGATCTCATGCGTTGGCACTCTGAAAATCTTTTCTTCCCTCCCCTCCCCTAGTTGGAAGCTTCATAAACCTGGCTGTGTACAAGTACAGCCCAGAATGCTCACTTCAAATTTTGCCTACATAAATGAGGGGACAGTGAGCGTTTATGCAAGTCATGCAGAGGAAATTGACACGATTTATTGACAGGAGATTCGAGTCTAAAAAAGTCACTTTTTCAGCCATGAGTTTTTTTTCAATTTTCTTAGTAATGAAATGATAAAATTTTTATCATTTTATACAATAATTGTGGACCAATTATAATTGTAAAATTATTTTGCATTAAATATGGGCAGCTAAAAAGATATGTGGGCAATTTGCGTTGGCAAATGGTCGGGATAAATTTCGAAGCATTAATATGGATGATAGCTGAATGCATAACGTTATCTTCGGGGAAGACAAACAAGAATGGAAACAGGAAACACGATGGCTACGTACATACACACACACATATATATATATATATATATTTATGTACTTAGCCGTGTGTATATATATATATATGTTCTTAGCCGTGTATATATATATATATTAGTGGTGATGAGGCATCTATATATGTTACGTAATATATGGCTGCTGACCTGCTGAGGTGCGAGATGAATGGACAGGCTGCTGATGATGGAGACCTCGAGTTCAACCCTCTCGGAGCCAGCGCTGTTGTTCGCGTGACACACGTAACGTCCGGCATCCTCAATTCTCGCTGACTGAAGAACGAGAACACCTGCGCGTGCTCGTACCCTCTCCGAATTGACGATAACGTCAGTTCCTGACACGGATTCACGAAACCAAAGATACATGGGGGGTGGAAAGCCCTGCGATATGCAAAACAAAACTATCGTCTCGCCTGTACGAACTGGAGCTGGACTGACGCGCTCAATGAATCTCGGTGGTTCGGGATTTCGATGTTCTGCAAGAGAGACAAAAAAGCGAAAACCTTCAATCATTTCATCACTCGTGATTTATCGAATTATTGCGATTGGACGCTGAAAAAAAAAATGAGTTATTGAAATTGAAAAATGAAAATATTGGAGTCAAAGAAAATTTATATAATTGAGTAGAACAATTTTTTATGAACGATTACATAATATTTAATTATGATTGTTGAAGGATTAATTTTATTTCCTTTTTATAATTTTTATTTGTTGAAAAAAATGTAATCCGATGAAAAATATGAATTGTGCTCAAAAAACAAATGATAATTGTTTATTTTTTTATTTTGCTATCTGAATATATATGAGAAAAGATTGATGTAATTTATAATTAGCGTATCGCTTATTGAGGAATTGATACGTGCGTTTCAGTGGATGTGGCGAATGAAAGAAATTTTAAGTAGTAAAATTCACGATATGGTCAGACATCGTTTATTCTGGTTTGAGTCTGACTCTTTATTCCGGAGAGAAAAAAAGGAATGATTTGATATGAATTATCCAGCTCAAATTTACAAGCTTTAATGAATAATTTTTAAAAATATAAAAAATATCGAAGCTCAGCTCGACTTTTTTTAAAAATATTCCTCCATGCGATCTTTATACACAAAATGTGAGCAAACATAAAAATTTATTCATCAATCTTCAATTCAGAGTTTAACTAAAAAATTGACCAATCAAAAAATATATTAAGGCAGGAACGCAATACTCAATTATAAAACAATAATGGTGGATAAAAAAATTACGAATTTACGATAATGCTTGAATTTAAATAACCTTTTATCGATAATGTCATAATTTATCTTCATCCGAACGAAAATTGAAATCATCCTGCTTTATTACGAAAACGCCTTCGGAAAATTAACGTTCAATTTTCATGCAAATTATTGGCAAAAGCATCGAAGCAGCAGAATGAGCCGTTGGCTGTTCAATAATGGTCGCATGATAATGACTATATCATAATTATAATTTAAGCCGATGTACTATCGATCTCCCATACACAATGCATGTTTATATATATATATATATATATATATATATATATATATATATATATATATATATATATATATATATATATATATATGGGAACGCTTTGAAAACTGGTGGACGATGTGCAATTGGAGTTGGCATATTCTGCTGGTAGAACGAGCATTGAGAAACCTGCAGCATGGGACTAGTAAATATATATATATATATATATATATGTAGTGTATATATATATTATGTTCTAAACCCATTCTCTGTCGTTCGAACAAGCGTTTCCTCACGCATCCCTTGCATTCTATACTAGACCACGTAGCTCTCTCTCTCTCTCTCTCATTCGCTTGGGGTCTGCATTGAGCAGCATACTGCGAGAAACTTTTTACATTTTTCACCCGCGTTCTGCCACACGCTTGGACGGCACGTTGGACGCCAATAGATTACCGCCTGCATGGCAGCACTGAAATGCTTTATATATATATATATATATATATATATATATATATATACACAATAGATTTATATAGAAACTCTTCCATGATTTTTGACCATGAGAAATTCACTAAAAATCGATCCTACTCGAATTTATTCCTGACCGCATCGATATAGATAACGTGTACGAATACGTATATATAGTAAACATACGTGTGTGTATGGGCATGTATGGGTATAGTGAAGTGATGGAAAAATATACACAATGACAATACAGAAATGGTCGCTACGAGCAAACGAAACTGTCACGAGTCAAATAAATACGAAAAGTTTTTTTTTCATGTCGAACAAATTTACCTGTAGAGGATGTTGAAGGGGCACACATATGAGCTTTCACAGTGTGTATATTTTATGTATATAAAATTTTTTGACATTGATGAACGAAAAAAAATGGTAATTCTAAAGTAATGAAGTTAAAAAATGTACAATTTATTTTATTTAAATGAATTCCTGATGTAAGTAAATTAAATTATTAAATTAAATGAGAAATAATTCGTTTTCTGGGATATTAAAGAGTTAAAAAAAAAAAAAAGAAGAATGGGGTTGAAGAAGTTTGCACAAACGCTTCGTTCAAAACTCTCGTTAGATAGCTCTTTTTATCGAGACTTTTCGCTGCTTCATTTTTATCATATTTCTTTATATATTCAAACTATAAATTTACTTAATGTCTTTCTTCCTTGAACGAGTCGAAAAGCTCGGTGAAGAACTTTGTCGAGTCTCGGGGCAGAGTTTGTGTGTAGAGTCTTAAACGAGGGTCTATAGTGTACTATTTTCCAACCCCTCGAATCTCTTTCAGCTCTCACTCCATGGCCTATTTTATATTGCATTATATATGTATATTTGTATAGACGAGTTTCGCATACCAAACGAATAATTCCATAAGCTTTGGTTCACCAAACTGCCCCGCTCACTTGACATTCGCCAACTTTGTTATGTTCCAAACATTCTGGAATTCAATTTGTACTCCAGCTCTGGACTTTTTTCACTCACACTTTTATCCCCTGACTCTCTCTCTCTCTCCCTCCCTCTCTATTTCCCTCTTTTCATCATTTTTCGTTATTTTCTCGTCGTACAGATCGTGTGTACAGCGAGAAAAGTCGAGACTGACGGAAAATAATGCAGCACACGGTTGGTCGTAATCGATTATCGAACTTGAGAGAAACAAGAAAAGTAGAGGGTGGTATAGTACGAAGATGTGGAAAGTGGGGTAACGGGGGTTGAAACTCGCCGTAGCCTCACGTACAGCCACTTTTCACGCGTCAAATCGAGTCTCGCTCAGCCGAGATGAATATCCACTTTTTTTTTTCATTATTTTTATTTCTTGTTTCACAAATATTTCACAATCCCTTTCGGCCCCTCCTGTTTCATCCCCTATGAAACACAGTATATACCTCACGGGTATGTATGCTTGTGTGTGTTTGTATGAAAACGGGGTGACCCACTTTAACGATTTTCACCAATATCGATAAAACTTTTTCATCCAAGCTGGTTTATGTATATATATATATATATATATATATATATTTTTTCCCTGAATAAACTACAATATAATCTTTTAGCTTTTGGCGTTGCTCACAAATCAAATTTTTCCCCTGCAAGTTTTATTGTCATCGTTTATCGATCACGATTACATTTATTATATATATATAATAAATATAATCGGATTACATTTTTCATGCAATATAATTCAATCGCATTTTTGTAATTCAAATGAACAACGTACGTCTTTTAAATAAAATAATGATCGAATAAAAAAATTGAGCCCTCCCCTAGCGAAAGTAGCATAGAGGAAAAAACGATTTCCCGGAAGAGGGTGAAAAAAAAAAAGAGAGAAGCGTGTTCACTGGAAGCAGCCCTTCCGTTTTCTATCGAGCTGCAGTGTAAAGTGGACGTCACGTTTGGGTCACGATTACATTTATTATATATATATAATAAATATTACATTTATTACATATATATAACACGATTACATTTATTATATATATATAATAAATATAATCGGATTACATTTTTCATGCAATATAATTCGATCGCATTTTTGTAATTCAAATGAACAACGTACGTTTTTTAAATAAAATAATGATCGAATAAAAAAATTGAGCCTTCCGTTTTCTATCGAGCTGCAGTGTAAAGTCGACGTCACGTTTGGGTCACGATTACATTTATTATATATATATAATAAATATTACATTTATTACATATATATAATAAATGTAATCGGATTACATTTTTCATGCAATATAATTCGATCGCATTTTTGTAATTCAAATGAACAACGTACGTCTTTTAAGTAAAATAATGATCGAACAAAAAAATTGAGCCTTCCCCTAGCGAAAGTAGCATAGAGGGAAAAACGATTTCCCGGAAGAGGGTGAAAAAAGAGAGAGAAGCGTGTTCACTGGGAGCAGCACTTCCGTTTTCTATCGAGCTGCAGTGTAAAATCGACGTCACGTTTGGGTCACGATTATATTTATTATATATATATAATAAATATTACATTTATTACATATATATAATAAATATTACATTTATTACATATATATAATAAATATTACATTTATTACATATATATAATAAATATTACATTTATTACATATATATAATACGATTACATTTATTATATATATATAATAAATATAATTGGATTACATTTTTCATGCAATATAATTCGATCGCATTTTTGTAATGATCGAATAAAAAAATTGAGCCTTCCCCTAGCGAAAGTAGCATAGAGGAAAAAACGATTTCCCGGAAGAGGGTGAAAAAAAAGAGAGAAGCGTGTTCACTGGAAGCAGCACTTCCGTTTTCTATCGAGCTGCAGTGTAAAGTCGACGTCACGAAAGCTTCAATACTGTGGGGCAGGCAATGAGGGTGGGGGGGGGGGGGAGGAGGGGAGAGTTTGCTGAGGCCTTCATTGCAGCCTCTGCTGGGTAATTACTTATACGAGGGAAGCGGAAGAATATAGATCGAGCCGTCCACACCGGATATTTAAAGGGGATGATGACGAGACGATGATATGCTGCGATTATGCACCACAATATTCGCTGTATATATGTTCATTTTTTGCATAAAATTACGAAATAGTAATTTAAAAAAAAGTTCCATCTTCGTCCAAAAATATTACAGATAAAAAACACACGAGAGTTACGATTTTTATTGTTCATCTTAAGAATTATATTTCTCACAAAAAAAAATCTCACTTACCTAATTTTTTTGTCTGATAAAAATAATCTATTTTTGAGTATTTTTTAATTGCAAGATAATTTTTCAAGTAATCAATTGGAAAGATATAAAAAAATAAAATAAAAAAACACGCAGTATGTCGATAGTCGTGATTCTGTCATTTTTCATTACAGCCCCTCGGGAGCTTTTTTAAACCAATAAAAACGAACAATTGGCCACAGCACAGAGGGAGAAATAGAAAAAGTCAAGTCGGAAGTTGAGGGGAATTGTTACAAAATCGTTTCGTACCGTCAGATAAAACGAAAAGAATTTACTTTTCTCGGTTCTTTACGATAAGCTTTTCCATCCCTCTGGGCAGAAGCTTTATCATATAGTTTTTCCTTTCTCTCTCTTTCAAATTTTTTTTTTTCTATGCTCAGAATCGTTTTCTATACCGATGACTTTCCAGCATCTTCGTAGTATCGACTCCAACCTTCTCCTATTCTTACAGTCTTATTTCTGGATGTTTATATATATATATATCAACAAGTAACACCGTGGCTCGAAAAGATTGCGAAACATCGGACGAAACGGATTCGCAAAGATCATGACGAGAGAGACAGAGAGAGATAGAGAGAAGAGAAGTTGGTGCTGGATTGTTTCTCGTCGAGGTTGCATGCATCCCTTCTCGTCTTCTCTCACTTCTCCTGTCTCGACTGCCCCCCCCCCCCAATTTTATTTCGTGTTTCGTTCAATCTTTATTCTACCCTATATAAACGATATATACGATTTATTTCAATATATATGTTCCCGGAAAATCCTCTTCAAGAAATACGATTCTGCATAAAGAGATCGAATAATACTTTTTTTTTTTCTAATGAAAAAAAGTAAAGTGCATAAATTATTATTGCTATACGAGAATCATATGAAAAAATCACTTATAAAATATTTATTAAATCGATCAATTTCCTTATTATATAATGGCACGATGAAAAAAAAATTATACTAATTTCTTTCACACCCTTATCCGGAGAAATAGATCGAACAGTTTTATTGGAAAAATTGTCTCCAAATTTACTATCATTAGAAAATTGTTATCGCTCGTTCGCCGATAAGCCAATCGCGAAACAAAGCAAATGATAAAAAAAAAAAAGTAAAAGAAAAATTGTGTGTGATATTGCGAACGCAGACATGCACACACAGAGATATATGGAGAGAAAGGATCGAAACGAGGAGAAAGAAAGAGAGAGTTCTGGTTGAGAGAAAAACGAGTTTCAAGTGATGTGCAGAAGTGGCACGGAATTACGTTCCACGGTCGAACGCCCGAGAAAAATCCATCGGTCGTAACGTGGTACGAGTGGATCAGTCTCTGGTATATATATATATATGCACATAATATATATATATGTATATACATGTATACACTATACACATAATATATATAGTCATACATGCACCCTGTATATGAAATAAAAATATATATATATATTTATATGGGTAATATATATATAGATATGTAATAGCCTAAGGGGTTGAGAACATCGATGCGCCCACGAGAGATCGCTCGAGCGAGTGGGGTGCAAAAGGACTTGCTACGTCGGCAAACCATCTCATGCAGCTCCTGGAGTAAAACTCTCTCTCTCTCTCTCTCTCTCTCTCTCTCTCTCTTTCTCTCTCTCTCTTTCTCTCTCCCTCTCTCTCTCTCGCTCTCTCTCTCTCTCTCTCTCTCTCTCTCTCTCTCTCTCTCTCTCTCTCTCTGTCTCTCTCTGTCTCTCTCACTCTCTCTGTCTCTCTCTCCCTCTCTCTCTCACTTTTCGAACATATGAGAAAACGAAGTAGTGGTTTGCAATACTGCAGCAGAGAGTCCGAATCGTGTACGTCGTTCATGCTCTGCTTCTGGTTCGTGAACGAAATCGAATTTCTTCCCATTCGTTGAAAGCTGAAGAGAAAGAGAGAAAGAGAGAGAGAGAGAGAGAGAGAGAGAGAGAGAGAGAGAGAGAGGGAGAGAGAGAAAATCGACAGCAGATCATGGCATGACCACGGAAAGGGGGGAAAACATACACGACGTTTCTTCCGCTGCAAAACAGATGGAGAAAAGACGAAAAAAAAAAAAGAAGAAACGGAAGGATACGAGACCGGAAGAGACTCTTGTAGATCTACAGATTGCTGTATTATATACGAAATCGAATTCTCTCTAACTCGGTGTCGATATTCTCGTGATATGGTCAGTTCGATAGTGAATTATCTGCTGCTATTAAATGACGATTCTCGTGAAAAAAAAAAAAAAAACTAATCAATAATAGAATCCATTAAGCCCAAACAGTTTCAATTATGCAGATCTTAAAATTAGATTTTTTTTTGCCCTCAATGGTGGTCATTTTTGACTTAAAATTTGATTTTGAATGCATGAAATTTTATCACATATCTAACGAAGCAAAAATCCTACGGTATTAAAAGACCGTTCAAGTTAAAGGGCAAAGTTCACCCTTTGGATGAGCGAAGATTCATTACTGTAGATTTTTTGCTTGGCGAGATATCAATGTTTGAAAATTGTCCATTCATGACACCCTTTCGTAGCTAAAATGGACCCATGAAGGACTTTCTCATCAACCCACTTTTTCTGCCCCCAAATTCAACTATAATTAGGGGTATTTTTTATTTTTTTAACTTGTGAAAAAAAAAAAAAAAATCTCATCCACCCCTTTGCGACAAACCCTTCAATTTTTGAGAATGGAACAAAAATGGTCCATTCGTGACATCTCTCGCCAAATTTATGTCACGTAATTCCCTCAACCGGTCATTCACTTGAGGGGTCATTGACCCTGCATTATCCCTTTGCGATAAAATTGGGCTTAAAAAAAGTTTGTATGTAGAAAAAAAAATGATGAATAAATTAATTAGGAATTGAAAAAAATTGTCCTTGAGAATAAAGTATCGAAGAAAAGGTCTTAAAAAAATTGTATTTATTTTTTTTCAAGGCTTGACGGTTTTAAAATATCTTGTCGCAGCTGAAATCAATAATGTTTGTGCTGCACAGAGAGACATTGAAAACGAGAATAGCGCTTTAATTAACGTATACACGACGCGATAAAACGATATCGAGCGAATCGAGTTCGTTGATCCCGGAATCGTTGAGATATTTAGATCGAGAAGGTGGCAGGAAAGGCAGGAGGGTGTGGGGGGTCGTTGGCTTATCTCTCGCGAGAGGGTGGGGATGGTAGGGGATGGTTCTCGCCATCTATCCATCTACGCGAGTAGAAGGAGATTATCGATCCTTTTAGCCCCGGTCTCTGAGCCCGCGAGACATCAACGACAGTGAAACACTCGAGTATTTCAAGGGGGAAATGTCCTTTGTTGACGAATAAATCAACGGGGCAAGAGGAATACGAGAAACATTTTATTTAACGATCGTGAGAGGCTATAAATTCCATTATCGATATATATATATATATTTTATTCCTCCCTATATATATATATATTTTTTTTTTATTCCTCCCTATATATATATATATATGGCGTATGTTTTTCCGTAAGAATTCGTCTATATTGAAAGATGGAAGATTCATCGTGAGCACCGTTAACGTGGAGAGAGCCAGGGAGGAATAAAAAATATTGACGAAAAAAAAAAAGGCAGTAATAAAAAAATAGGGAAATAAAAAAAGAAGTGGAGAAGAAACTCCGGGGGCGAGTTCTAGTTGGATCGAGATAGTGACTCGTAGTCCCCACGCGGCCCCACCACTTTCCACGAGGGAAATTGAGTGGAAAGAGTAATATATCGGGTTTTCACGAAACGCCGGTGGCCACGCGTGTAAGCTCTCTCGCTTTCGCTCCGCTATCCATCGAGAGAGAGAGAGAGGGAGATTTCCTCACCGGTTATCCCGAAGCTCCGTCTCACCATTCTCTCTTTATATATATATATATATCTATATATATATATATATATATATATATATATATACACACGTATATGTCATAGATAGTGACTCTCTTTTCCTCTCATATCCTCGACAGCACACATTCGTGTCGAGCAATTTTATTCTCGAGAAGAGCCCACATAGAGATCGAACCCGCTGACCTGTATGCGACAAAAGATCTTTGCAAGCTCCTTAATAATAATTTTTTTTCCCCACATTCTCTCGTGCCTCATATAATTTTTTATATACCCGTAAATTATAGATATAGGCATGGGCAAGTACTAGTGATTTAAAAGAATATATTAATGTTTAAATTTATTAATAAATTATTATTATTATTGAAACATTTATTTGATTTGAATTTTTCAATTTTTGATCAAAATGGACAAAAGTAAATTAATCTTTGTAGTTTGATCAATTTCTGTTTTTCACACTTTAGTTTTTTGACTATTTGAAATTGTGGTTTTTTTTTTTCATTGACTATTCTGTCCGATTTAAAATTACGTTAATTTCGAAAAGCACAAAGTTTTTATTTCGAAAAAATTCAAAATGTAGACGCAGAAAAATGATAAAATGTTGGCATTTTCTTTCGTGTTGTCAGTCATGAACAGAAGCGATAAAGTTACACGTCTCTCAGAGCTTTTGCGACGGGGTGGTGGGGGTGGCTTTTGGTGTTCTCTGTATGTGGCTGAGCTTTTTTCCGAGTGCACCACCAAGATATTCCATGCATCATCCCCCTGTCGTATCTCGCTTTTCTGCCTTCATCAGTATGTCTTTGTCTCTTTTCGCAACCCTCAATTCTCTTTTTTTTCCTCCACCATCACGATGTCCTATGTACACATGCATATATATATATATATATATATATATATATATATGTATGTATATATATATATTCTATGTGTGTTACGAGAAGAGCAGGTAAATATAGAGCCCAACCCCTGCTCTTCCTCGTCATATCCTCGCGCCATTATCCGATCCTCCATAGATCTCCCTATATAGTGAAAAGCCCGAGACGCTTCAGGGATATCCACACACTCCCCCCAACCTTTCTATCCTCCATTTCTATCGGGAAAACAAAACAAAAAGTCTCGTAGTACGGAAACGATTTCCTCGAATAATTCTCGACTCTTTTCTTCCATCTACCCCTATATCACATTCATTATTCAACGAGTACACGACCCATCGATACTCTCGTCTGACAATCATTTGTATCGTTTCGTGTGTCACAAAGCATTTTTATCCTTAAAAAAAAAAATACGTTTTTTTTTATCCTTAAAAAAAAAAATACGTTTTTTTTTACCCTTAAAAAAATAATATTTTTCCATCAATTTTTTTCTGTAATATTTTTCACTATTTATGATACGTTCGTATCTCACACGAAGCACTTTCATCGTTATGAAACTTTTGCGTTATTATCAGTGACGGGCCACGTGGTTCTCTTGTGTCACGACGGAAGTTACAGAGGGCGCCACATACGCATCATGGGACGGTTATAAAATGTCGACTGGGCTAAAGTACACGAGCTTTTAACATGTTGGACAGGTCTCTCTCTCTCTCTCTCTCTCTCTGTTGAATAAATGGTCGCATTGTTTCTCTACCTCACCCCCCCCCCCTCCCCGCCCAAACCCCCACCCCACCGCACCCTTCATCCCCCACTCTGCGGATTTATCCTCTCTCAACCCTCTCAAAAATTCTGCCACAACTTTAATCAACACAGAGTAACGCCACATTGCGTATGTTGCTCGCTATCCGGTTCGTGTGACTCTCGTTTATGAAATTTTATATATAAATTAAATAAAGCGAGGTCCCTGCAGCGAGGACTATATATATATATATATATATGTATATATATATATATATATATATATGTATATATATATGTGTATATATATATGTAGTCATCGCTGCTCGGACGAGGTAACACATGCAATTAGTCATAACGAATGGACTCTTCTCTCTCGCTCCCTCTTTCGTAAACGTTCAAAAACCCCCTCCTGTCTGCTGTCGTGTCACACAGAGACGTAGAGGAGGTCCAGGAGAGATACGAGAGAGAAATGGTTAGTGAGATATAGTCGATTTACTGCAGAGAGCGAGAGAGAGAGAGAGAGAGAGAGAGAGAGAGAGAGATTGTAAATTAATTACATGCCAATTAAAGCATTTTGTTAATTGGCGTTGTTTTCGAATTGTCAATTTGTGTTAGTGAATTTCTCATATGATTTTATTAATCAATTACAAGCGATTAAAAATAGTTTATTCATCAAATCCCTGAAATAAAAATCTATTTTGATCGATCGATTTTGAAATATTTTATGAAATAATTTAACAAAATAATAAAATGGAATGTAATTTTTTCATTTTGATGAAAAATGGAAAAGATGGTAATACGTAAAATTGATCACGTGGCGCAAAGTAAAAGCTCATCGTGATGGGTGAAAAGTATTTTTTACTTTCGCAATATTTTTTTCTTTTTTTTCGTTCGATAATCGATTAGTCGTAACTTGCAGTCTTTCTTGAGAATTTTTCGAGAGGAAAAAGACTTTTTAACGCAGTATGCTTCGACGATCGATCAGCCGAGCGTGGATCGACCGGATATCTTTAACTTCCTTCTATCGATCGTACCCGGAAGTCGAAACTCGCCACTTTCCTTTCCAGTCTCTCCCATTCCCTCATCGAGTTCAACCATCTCTCTATATACACAATTCTCAACCAGTCCCACCAAAACTTTTTCTCCTCAACGAGATCGCGAATTTTTCTTATACAAACTTTTACTATGTACTAAGGGATGAAGGAGAGTTGCGTACTTTTCTCACACAGTTCTACTCGATGATCTTTTCCCACACAAAACTCCTCGACTCTTTTCTTGAAGGATTTATGAGTCTGTGGTGTTGACATTTTCAAAACTTTTTTCTCCCATTTTCTTTTACGTTTTCTCGACGTATTAAGAGACTCCACAGAGGAAACAATAATTTAATTCGACGTTTGTCGAGAAAATTTATAAAACGCGATCAAATCATATAATAATAATGATAATAATATTTGTGAAAAATTTCGTGACTCGATTTTTTTTTTAAATCGACCCAAAGGAAAATAAATTTGAGAAAAAAATTTAAAAAGAAAAAAAAATATCTTTAATAAAACTCACCAGTTACGATGAGTCTTGCGAGGGTTGAACTCTCAACTGTAGCACCGGTCACGTGATCGACAGTTCGACATCGATAGCCATGATGTTTGTCATCGGGATTCACCGCGAATATGAGAAGCTCACCAGTCGGCAGCATGTGATATTTTCCATCTGAAACAAAACGTGAAAATCCATCGATGTAATATCGTGGCTTTTCGCGGACTTATACATACATATATATGTATATATATACATATATATATATATTCATACTTATATATATATATCAACAACAGAGCTACCGAATAAAAGGCACATATATATGTATATATCGTGAGAAAAGGGCACGAGGAAGCCAACATGGACGAATGGACGAATGATGGAAGCAGACGAGTATATATATAAAAATGTCCATATCTATAGCGAGAAATGGCAAAAGGGAATGACGTATCCGCGCTTCGTTGGCCGGAACGATGTTTTTTTTTTTTTTTTTTATTTTTTTTAATATCCACGCTCCGCGGTTCGACCTGTGGAATTACATTTTCGAATTCGCGCCTGTGCCTCGTACGAACTCCATCAATATGCAAATTTGTCTAATGGAAAATCCCTCTGTCAGGAGCTCCTTTGCGTTAGTTCCACCCGCGTGTGTGCATTTCGCGGAGGTACAGTGAGAGTGCGCATATGCGCACATGGGACTACGAGGGGAGGGGAAAAAAAATCTGTTGAAAAAAAAAAAAAATCGAACTCTGGAGAAGAGAAAATACGAGAGATAAAAGGGGTTGAGATGAAAAAAAAAAAATAAAAAAAAATAAAGAAGCCAGTATTATGCATTGAAATCTGGTCTTTCGAGAGATTCACATCCCTTCGCTGGAGAATAATGCTTGACCATTCATACTCGACTGTGTGTATGTGCACTTTTGTGCTAATAATAATACCCTCGTATTATTCAATGGTGATTTTTCAATTGAAATAATTCATTGAAAAAACTTTTTCTATACATTGCAGAATGAAAAATGAAAATTACTGATAAATTTTTACATTCGACTATCGAGAGGTTCGAAGCTTCAATATTAATTGTTTACCATTGATAATTTTTTTAGTCTAAAAAATTAACGTCATGGACCGATCTGATTTGTTTCATCAAACGGAATTTGGGGATGCAATAAATTTTTCAGCTGTTCGCAAACTCGAAAGAAAAATTATTCTACAATTATTTCAATGTCTAGAAATTCAATTTATTAAAAATCCCTCCTTAATCCCGTTTGGGATTAAAATTCATCGTCAGATTAATTTTAAAGAAAATGATTTTAAAATAATCGAAATATCAGAAATCTCGTAAAAATTTATCATAGAATGAAAAAAATTCAACCATCGCAGTCGACTCGAGAGCAGCCATTTTTTATTTTTTAATTCCGAACAGACTAAACCCCTGGGATTAATCATCGTGATTACAATTACCATCGTTATCTCGTATCCTCATACATGAATGTTATATACGATCTCATGCACCGGGTCATATTTCTCGTTGACGAGAGAGATGAGTGCATCAGAGCTAACAGCGTGGCTGTTATAATATATCCTGTATACATTTTTATGTCATATACGAGGGAAACTGGGGTTATAAATTTTACCGATGAAATATCCAACCAGTGTGATATTATATAACATCCAGGAAAGAGAGAGAGAGAGAGAGAGAGAGAGAGAGAGAGAGAGAGAGAGAGAGAGAGAGAGAGAGAGAGAGAGAGAGAAAGAGAGAGAGAGAGAGAGGGAAAATGTCCGGCCATCAGCATCATCACGTTATAACGCTTTGGGGCGACTTCTACTGAAAGTCCCCGGGGGCTATGAAATGCGAACATGTTTTCCCATATCGAAGCTCATGTATGTATTCAGACAGGCCTATATATATATATATATATTTACCTCAAGTTCCGCGTAATATTATTTCCTACATGGAGTATTCCAGACAAAATTGACAGGTGATCCCCCGCATTATTCATTATTTTTTTCCATCTCCTATAATTCAAGTCAGCACAAAAAAAAACTGCCCATCAATTTTAGAAATTTAAAAAAATTCGTTGCGTTCATTATCAACGAATAACGAAATAAAAATCATGAGGGTCGTGACCCTGCCTACAATGAAATATATGAAAATATATACGGCTTGAAATATATGAAAAAAAATACCCCATAAATGACGAGCCCCGGGAGAAAAAATGTTGAGTGTCGAATATCCTCGGAATATAATTCAAGTCATCACAAAAAAAAACTCCCCAACAATTTTAGAAATTTAAAAGAATTCGTTCCGGTCATTATCAACGAATAACGAAATAAAAATCATGAGGGTCGCGACCCTGCCAATACGGCTTGAAATATATGAAAAAAAATACCCCATAAATGACGAGCCGCGGGAGAAAAAATGTTGAGTGTCGAATATCCCCGGAATATAATTCAAGTCATTACAAAAAAAAAACTCCCCATCAATTTTAGAAATTTAAAAAAATTCGTTGCGTTCATTATCAACAAATAACGAAATAAAAATCATGAGGGTCGCGACCCTGCCAATACGGCTTGAAATACCTCATATAATTCTTGTTTTTATATAGGTGACCTGCACACAATTTTATGCATCAATGCGATCCATATGAAAAAAAATACCCCATAAATAACGAGCCCCGGGAGAAAAAATGTTGAGTGTCGAATATTCCATTTGCACGAGTACCCGTACAGAGCAGCTTTTCGCTCGCGATTTTCGTAATGCCATGTATAGATTAATCTCGCAAGCTCGTTCTCTCTACCTCTTTGAAGGATTCCACCCACCTCCACCCCCCCATATCTACTCCTCCCTCCTACACCATTTCGGTATTTGCCTCTCACTGTCAAGTCTATTATTCCAATTTTCAGGCGTATCGATATACACACAGATCGATTGACATGCTGCGTGTATACGAGCCTTCGAGCATCCCCTAAAAATTTTCATATGCCCCATCCATTGTGCCACAAAACCCTCCTCTACCAACCATCCGAGTCTACAGGGATATTATAGCAACGCCTGCTAACTGCTGCTCGTGGATGAAATTTTTTCGTGAAAAAAAATACGAGTAAAGTATGGAAAAGAAGGAGTGAGAGTTTTTTTAGTGTCTATGCGTATGATCGGTTCGTCTGTCAAAAAATCACGGCGAGCTTTTGCTGCTTGATATATATATATATATATATATATATGTCGATGAATGAACGTCATACAGAGATTCAAAGTGCACCTGCAGCTGTCCAAACGAGCTTGTGTATCTCTGAGCACTCTATAGCTCCGTTTGTGCTCGACGAATTTAGCTGCTCGTGTATATATATATATATATATACACAAGCAGCTAAATTCGTATATATCTTTGTGTACATATATGGGCTGTATATTGCTCGTATGCCATCCATACATCGATGGTTCAAACCCAGAAAGGCGTGTAAGGATAACTAATACAATGTAGATACGCCCTTTGAACTTTACGTCGTCCATATTGAGGTAAATCATCTCGATGTACATCTCGTAATTTAAACGATGAGCCAAAGCTCCCATTACTCTTATTACCAGAGTTATAACCCTTCTGATCCACGTGCCTCGAATTTCCGATCTTTTGGGTAAATTTTCAATAATAAACAAAGCTTACACGCTCTCGAAATGATTCACGTGCTACGTTTTTCCATTTTGTTAATAAAGCCTTTCGGGAGCAGCGAGAGACGATTTTTGCATCGCTCATAATAATTCTCTTTATCGCGTGCAAGCATAACGAAGAGATGGCAAAAAGGGGTTTTTTTTTTTTTTAAACAAGCTTTTATGATTAATTAATAATTTGTAAGATAACAAAAAGGGGATTTTTTTTTAAAACAAGTTTTTATGATTAATTCATAATTTGTAAGATAACAAAAAGGGGAAATTTTTTTAAAAACAAGCTTTTATGATTAATTCATAATTCGTAGGATAGCAAATAAGGGATTTTTTTTTTAAAACAAGTTTTTATGATTAATTCATAATTCGTAAGATAACAAAAAGGGGATTTTTTTTTTAAGCAAGCTTTTATGATTAATTGATAATTCGTAAGATAGCATTTGTAGTTAATTTTGTTAGGAGAAAGACAATTTTTTTAATTATTGAATTATTAATTATTAATGAATTAATGAAATATTTACTATTTATAATAAACATTCAATGAAGAAAGGTGAGATATAAAAAATTGCGTTTTATTTTTCTTTGCCATCTCACTCGAGAAACTCGAGCGAGTATCGTAAGCTTTTATTCGGAGGTTTACCGTTTTACTTGTTTCAAGTTTTCTCTTAACTTTTTCTTGAGCTGGGACTGCTGGCAAGCAACTCTGTTAGTGGGCGACTCGAATAAACGTCAGCGAGCATACCCGAGAGCTACATCTGGATCTTACAACTTCTCCATACCTCCATGAACTTTCTCTACCTTCAACTCTCACTTCTCCCTATTTCACATTTTGGATTTACCACTTTACTTGGCTCTTTTACTGCCACTTGGATAAAAAAAAGCGAGAGACCACTCTTCGCTCTGGTAACACTGAAAATTTTCCTGACTCTGGCAATCGACTGATAATTCTACCGATTGACTTCGCATGCCAACATATTCAACATATACGAGAAAGTTTATATTTCTGGAGGGCAAGCTGCATGATATGTCTAAAAATTATTCAATTCATTGTAAAATGTGTAGGAGAAAAATTTATTCGCAGATCCACGTTTATTTTCATTAAACGATAAAAATATCGAATGGTAAGTAATTTTTTTTTTCGTTGTTACGTAAAAATTTATCAAGCTCTTAGCTCTGGTAAAAATTGATCAAGCTCTTAGCTCTGGTAACAATTGATCAAGCTCTTAGCTCGGGTAACACTGAAAATTTTCCTGACTCTGGCAATCGACTGATAATTCTACCGATTGACTTCGCATGCCAACATATTCAACATATACGAGAAAGTTTATATTTCTGGAGGGCAAGCTGCATGATATGTCTAAAAATTATTCAATTAATTGTAAAATGTGTAGGACAAAAATTTATTCACAGATCCACGTTTATTTTCATTCAACGATAAAAATATCGAATGGTAAGTAATTTTTTTTTTCGTTTTTAATTAAAAATTTATCAAGCAATGATTAATCTCTTAATTACGTCTCTAAGACCCAAAAGTTTCGTAGGATTTTTTTTTTTTTATGTTTGCAAAAATTCTATAATCATCAATTAGACCATGTAATTTTTTTCTGGATTTTTTTTTTTCAACTAATTCATTTTATCTCTCAATATTTTGATAACTTATGGAAATGTTGATGATATTCAAATTCACATGAAAAATATCACGTGTAATTTACACCTCAGGTTTGATTTAATTAATGGCACAAAGTATAAGCGATTGTAATCGACTGTCATTTCATATTTGTCGACAAAATCCCAATTCTTGTTTTACAGTATTAGTCCCTGCTGCCAACATTCTTCCTCCAATACCATCATCATCTCACCGCGAGTCTCGCGTACCATCAGGCTAAATTACAAACTTCCCACAAGAGAGAGAGAGAGGGGAAGAGGTAGAGAGAGAGAGAGAGAGAGAGAGAGAGAGAGAGAGAGAGAGAGGAAGAGGAAGAGAGAGAAAGACAGAGGGAGAGGAAAATTCGGTGTGGCTCTCGTGTATAGCAGCAGCGTTCCTGCATTTATTCATGCGGCAGATGTAATTAAAATTACGAAGTTTGGTAACGAATTACAGTGGGCGCTCCCGATGCTGCCTCACGCCTGTACTCTTTACCTCATGACCTTTTTCCTGAGCAGTAATGGATCGTAATGCGAGAGAGCAAGGATAAATTAAAACCTCACCCTCGAGCGAAAAAATATTTATCGTTTTCATTCGCACCGATCTGTGAATTCGTTAAAACGATTTTCTCTCAATGAAATAGATCGCTTTTTTTAATTATCGATTTTTTAAGTACGATTTTTCATTAAACATTTTTTTATTGATAAATCCCAGGCTACAAACAAAAAAAAACTAATTTTTCAATGGATTATACATTTAGTGACAATGTATACTTGTAGTGGTTGGGCGCATGTATATAGTTGAAAATTTAGTCCATTGTACACAGATAGGATAGATTATGTGGCAGGCATAATCCTTGAGCGTACTATGTAAATCAGTGTAGACCTGTGCAACGCTCAGCGCCACTATCTCTCCCTCTCTTGTATTTTATGTAAATGCATAGCGTTGCTTCTGCACCCTGCAGGCTGCTGCGATGCTGTAAATACCGGGGATTTCTCCGTGTGTAGTTTGTACCGTAACTCATACGGTCTTATTAGACCCTGGGTACGGTTAATGCAGGGACAGAGATACGTCTGCGCGGACACAGCCAATGGGAGGTGAGCCTGGTAGTGGGGAGAGCGTCGATTGGCCGCTCGAGCTCGTGTGTGGAGGGGATACGAGTATTTTTTCGATGTATCAATAGAGAGCGTGGACTGTAGTAGAGTCTAGTATGTTGAATTTGGCTGCGTGGACGTATATGTGATGATGGAAACGAGACGTCGTGGATACCACGACGTTCCTTCGTGGTTTGCTCGTCAATAGATATATATATAGAGAGAGAGAGAGAGAGTTTGAACGGATCAGTAGGGAGGGTGGACTATATCAGATTATAGTATAGTGGACTAATAGTGTGTTGAATCTGGATGCGTGGATGTATATATGATCACAGAAACGAGAAGTTGCGGATACCACGATGTTCCTTCGTGGTTTTCTCGTCCATGGAGAGAGCGAGAGAGAGAGAGAAAAAGAGAGTTTGAACGTATCAGTAGGGAGGGTCCACTGTATCAGATTATAGTACAGTACAATCTCTAACATATTACTCAATGTGGAGACAAGTGAGCCATTTAAAGTCCGAATGACGTACGAATGTAAGCTGCGAGAGATTCCAGTATACGCATTGAATCGAGATATATGGATGTGTATAGTATATATAGGGACGAGAGATTGTGAAAACCACCGCGTGTTACATCACGTGAGGGTCTTGAAATCTCCTCTCAACCCTCTAATTAAGCCCTTCGTATTGAACTTTGCATTTGGAGGGATGAACTACCCCTTTTCAGTCGTGGTCTCTTTTTCTTTTTCGATCTATTCGCATCACTTCTCCGCGATCTCGCATACATTTACTATACGCGGAGGCAAAACGAGCTTTCCTGTCCACATGAACATCGTTGCATCGCAGTGCATCGAGTATCCCCCTCTGCCTCCCTCTCTCTCACCCTGGCACTCTTTCCCATTCGATGCATTTCTACCCTCGATTGAATGGAAGATAAGAGTGGTTGTTCATACATTTCATCAATTCATTTGACTGCCCATCATCCATCCACTACATTTCTTCGCTATAGAACTACACCCAAGTGCTTTGCTACAATTTTTAAAATTTTCTGTTTTTCGTTTTCCGAGGAAAACCAAAAACTCCTTCGTGAATGATATATAATATTCAATAGTATCAAATCCTCACCACGCTCTGCCCAAGAATTATTTAATTTGATTAAAATGGAAAGTGTTCAATTTCGTACAAATGTACGATATTTTCACCCTCATAATTAATGAAAACAACAGAGTCATTTTGAGGAGGATAGTACGTGACTCAAAGATAATATTATCAGTATCAATTTATAACGGCAAAACGAGCTTTCCTAGCCATATGAACATCGTTGCATCGCAGTGCATCGAGTATCCCCCTCTGCCTCTCTCTCTCTCACCCTGGCACTCTTTCCCATTCGATGCATTTCTACCCTTGATTGAATGGAAGATAAGAGTGGTTGCTCGTACATTTCATCAATTCATTTGACTGCCCATCATCCATCCACTACATTTCTTCACTATAGAACCCAAGCTGTACACGCAAGTGCTTTGCTACAATTTTTTTAATTTTCTGTTTCTCGTTTTCCGAGGAAAACCAAAAACTCCTTCGTGAATCATATATAATATTCAATAGTATCAAATCCTCACCACGCTCTGCCCAAGAATTATTTAATTTGATTAAAATGGAAAGTGTTCAATTTCGTACAAATGTACGATATTTTCACCCTCATAATTAATGAAAACAACAGAGTCATTTTGAGGAGGATAGTACGTGACTCAAAGATAATATTATCAGTATCAATTTATAACGGCTAACTTTTGGTAAACTCGTTCATCACAGTCAAGAAGCCACTTGGATGAAGAACATTGAGCTTTGTGAACTTTTGCCAAGTAACACCGAGTTAATTTTCTTCTCGTATAAAAGCCAGCTAACCGCGACTATCTCATACCCCAAATGAAAGGAAGAGGAGACCCTCTGTGTATATTTGGAGCCTCTCTTCATCCAGCACAAACTTATTCACGTGTCTTGCAACTCGTGTGTAAGACAAATTTCATGAAATATATATTACTCACACTCGCGAGTTGTCTAATGTAAAACAAATTACCACACTCACCACTTTCGGGGGCAGGAAATATGTTGAAAGCCGAGTCCTGTACCCACGAGGTAACCCTCACGTGTTTCTTCACATTGGGCGGTATTTCACACCTGAGAACTCCGGTGTTTCCGACCCTCACGTAAGCGTCTTTCACGACCACGTCGTACTTTTGACGAACGACTGTGAAATTAAAAAAAAAAACACAAATTTTCTTCAACATTTATTCTTAAGCTGAAAAAAACAACATTTTGGTACTTATCATATTTATTGAATTTATCAAAGCTTTATTGTTTATTATCATTGACGAAAAATTAAGCAGAAAGTATTTTTTTTTTCAATTATATTTTCGGTTTCAAATTTTCGTGTATTTTTTTTTCAAATCGAGACAAAAAATAATCGTTGAGAATTATTGGAGCAATTGGGTTCGTGTAATGTGAACGATGACTTTTCACCAATAATGAATATATAATATGAATAATTTAAATAAACAACAATAATATTCATATCAATGATAAAATATGTTATTGATTTTCCTTGATATTTATATTAACAATAAACATCCCAATAAATTGATACTGTTAAAAAAAAAACAATTCTAATACTTTTTTAATCGAATGCACCCCAGCATCGTAAGACCCTTCATCAGTAATCAAAAGGCAACCAATGAACTCGGAAAAAAGGGACGAAAAAAAAAATCTGAAACAATGGAGATCGAAAAAAGTAGGAAGATCGCTGGCTCGTGTCGCTCCTCGCCGATAAATACATCGTCTGCTCGGGCGCGTAAACGTGATAAGTGATTCCTGGCACGTTATCGCGAGCAGTTAAAGGGGAAAGAATGGTGGTGCATTAACTGGTCCGCGAAAGGAACACGAGGAGGGGAAACTACGAAAAGTCGCAATGTATATAGAGAGTAAACGCGAAATGAGCGAGAGAGAGAGAGAGAGAGAGAATAGATTGAGAGTTGGCTGGTGATGGTGGAGTTGGCTCGGCGTGGAAAACCGCGGAATCTTGATCTTGGCAGTCCGTCGACTCAGGCATTCACTATATATGTATTATATATATATATGTATTATATATATATATATATATGTATTATATATATATATATATATATATATATATATATATATATATATATATATATATATATACAATCTGTTCTGTATAGCTCGCCTGTGAGTTTCGCAAGGGGTGGTGAGCACGAAGAGGGGATGAAGGATAAAGCGTGGTCGTTCATCTTCAGGAAGTGCGGTAAACGCAGTTGGCGCGCGAGAGATTTTTCTTCTCTTCTACTATTTTAGTCACGATATACATGCAAGGAGAAAAGAATTTCACCCCCTCCTCGTTTCGCACACGGGACAAACATTTATTTCAGCGAGCTTTTCAAAGTGATCATCACACACTAACGGACCGTGACTTTAATATACTGTGTTGTGTATATTGTGTCTCTCGAGACTTTTGACCGATATAACATGGTAGAAGATTCATCCTATAGCTGTTACACGCTTGAAATAATTTTTTTAACTTTATTTTACGTAATTGTAAATTTTTAAATTTACTCGGAATTTTATCAAAAATTTCTCATTAATTTTATCACTTCGTTGTAATAATTATAATTTTGTACGTGAATTGATGAAGTTTCAATTTTCAACCCAATTTTTAATGCATTTGTTGATATTTTGAATAAATTCAGTTAATGTAACTAAATTCAGTGAAATTTTAATCCATTTTTAATATTTTTTTTTTTGTTCTACTATGTTCGTTTTATTGATTGGAAATAAATTAAAAATGGTTTGAGAACGTTTGAATGTTTCCTGCATGATTGTAATTTCGATACATAGAAAATATTGTTGGAAAAAAGTTTTTTAAATATTCCAAGTTTCAATATTTAAGATCTGATGTGATTTTTAATAACAAAGTGTTAAAAAATTATATGTGTATTAATTCGTTTTTATCGTCCGTCCGTGGAAATAAAAAAAAATGTTTTGAGAACGTTTGAATGTTTCCTGCATAATTGTAATATCGATACATAGAAATTATTACTGGAAAAAAGTTTTTTAAATATTTCAAGTTTCAATATTTACGATCTGATGTGATTTTTCATAACAAAGTGTTAAAAAATTATATGTGTATTAATTCGTTTTTACCGTCCACATATCTTCATCGACATGAAAATTATAGATACATAAAATTATAATTTGTGACATAAAATATACATAAAATATACATAAAATTATAATATAGATCTATATCTATATTGTATCTATTGAATTTATATTATAATTTTTTATTTAAATATCAACTCACCAGCTCGAACTGTGATCTCACGTCCGAGTACACGACCCACGCTGTTGGAGGCCTGACATCTGTAAACAGCAGCGTGGACATCACCGCGATAGCTCTCACCGCCAAAAGGCAAAAAGTACATCGAGCCATTCACGAGCATTTCCCGAATATTTGATATAGGGTGGACCGGTGAACCATCGCCCATAAGCCAATCGACACGGGGACTCGGGCTTCCCTTTGCCAAGCAGTGTATCATTGCTCCTGTGTCGTTGGAAAACTCCACGGTCGAACGTGGCTGCGAGGTCAGTACCGGTCCCTGACTGTCCACAACTACCCCTCGGCCTACAAAAAAAAAATTGCGAGGTCAGTACCGGTCCCTGACTGTCCACAACTACCCCTCGGCCTACAAAAAAAAAATGGAAAAAAGAAAATTTATTAATTAGCTGAAAATTCGTCAGAAGGTGAAGAAATTTTTCGGAGAGCGTCATCTGCCATAAATTTACTAATTTTATGCCAAGTCAGTACCAGTCCCTGACTGTCCACAACTACCCCTCGGCATGCAAAAAAAAAAGAAAAAAAAGAAAAATTATTAATTAGCTGAAAATTCGTCAGAAGGTGAAGAAATTGTTCGGAGAGCGCCATCTGCCATAAATTTACTAATTTTATGCCAAGTCAGTACCAGTCCCTGACTGTCCACAACTACCCCTCGGCCTACAAAAAAAAAATGGAAAAAAGAAAATTTATTAATCAGCTGGAAATTCATCAGAAGGTCAAGAAATTGTTCGGAGAGCACCATCTACCATAATTTACTAATTTTATGTGAAGTCAGTACCAGTCTCTGACTGTCCACAACTACCCCTCGGCATGCAAAAAAAAAGAAAAAAAAAGAAAATTTATTAACGAGCTGAAAATTCGTCAGAAGGTGAAAAACTTGTTCGGAGAGCGCCATCTGTCATAAATTTACTAATTTTATGCGAAGTCATTACCGGTCCCGGACTGTCCACAACTACCCCTCGGCATTAAAAAAAAAAAGAAAATGTATTAATTAATTAAGAAATTCATCTATCATAAATTTAGTTTGCAATATATTTCTTCATAATTATAAAAATGTTTTCTCAAGTCGTCTATTTTCCTTCCGGCAATATAAGGGTGTAATTTAATCCCCTTAAATAATTATTGGATTAGTAGAAAAAATGTACATCGTAGCCGCAGCGCACTTTGGCTCATTCGACACGAGAACCAGTTTTTCGATCCTTCGAGCTTGGTGGAGGCAGTATTTCTTCATTAACGACGTTAACCTCGGCGCCACTTTGGCCTCACCGCGAGAGAGCTCCGGAGAGTGGCGTCGATATTCGTTAAGATCTCTTGAATAAAAAGAGGGGAAGCTGACTGGGAACAAAAAGAATGTTCCTTCTTGGAGAAGAAAACTCACAGATTGATCGACTCTCTCGCTGTATATAAATATATGAAGTGTATATGTATTGTTTTTCTCACTATTCTTTCGAGAAGATCTTTCGAAGAAGCCGGTTAAGGAATAACGAGAAAATGTGGAGGGTGCAAGAAAAAAAAAAAAACAAGAGAGGAAAAGTAAAAAAAAAAAAAAACAATATATCTACGCGAAGAAAAGCACAATAATCTCAGCCGCTTTTTCTACTTTCTTTTCTAATATCTCTTCATTCCTTGAATTACTCGGGGGCGTAAAAAAAAAGGCACGGAGGGAAAGAGAAAATAGCTGCCGTTTCTCGTGCGGCGTCTGAGATTATTCTACCGTTAATAAATTATGTTTCGTGGCGTCAAAGCACAGCACGAAACGAGGAGAGAGAGAGAGAGAGAGAGGGGAAGATCGAGATGGGGTAAGAAAAAAAGAGCGCTTGGTATTGTTAATGTATATCAAGAATGCTCAACGCACCTTTCACGCTACGTATTAACGTGACTGACACAGTAAATATTAATTCCGGCGTGAAAAATATTCTCGTTAGGGGATGAACGTGATTTTTTCAATGAACGAAAAAAAATGATTTATTCGAGTCAAGCCAAAATTTATTAAAAAGTGAAATGAAAATTCGTTTCGTTCAAAGATTAAAATTTATCGAAATAAAAAAATAATCCCTTAGTTTTTTTTGTCATAATACATTTTTCGAAAAAAAAAACACGTCTCGAATCAAATCGGTGAATAACTTTGCGAAGGAAATTGTGTGCTGACATTGCAGAATTTTTAAGTCTCCAATCGTGAGAGCCAGACAGAAGGGACATTTGGGGGAGGAAAAAAGGGACACTGCTGAGTTTTCATCCGGGAAACTTCGTTATTCTGCGAGATCGTCCGAGAAGCTCGGCATATATATATGTATATACTGGTAAATCTCTGACTAGAAATGGCCCTTGATTCGACTTACCCCGGTCTACCTCATAATCATCCAGCACATCTCATCTTTAAGAGGGATTCATCGATTTAAAATTCAATTTATCCTCCCTCGCCTCGCGTATCCCTTTATAAATCTTTGTACGAAATGATCCAAAGGATGGAATGAGAAAGTGCGTCGTTGCTTTTGTCTATTTCTGGCTTTTTCTCCATATGTATCTTAACTTTGAAAAGTTTTCATCGTAACAGAGAGCGAGAGAGAGAGAGAGAGAGAGAGAGACAGAGAGAGAGAGAGAGAGAGAGAGAGAGAGAGAGAGAGAGAGAGAGAGAGAGAGAGAGAGAGAGAGAGAGAGAGAGAGAGAGAGAGAGAGAGAGAGAGAGAGAGAGAGAGAGAGAGAGAGAGAGAGAGAGAGAGAGAGAGAGAGAGAGAGAGAAAGAGAGAGGGAGAAAGAAAGAGAAAGAGAAAGAGAAAGAGAGAGGGAGAGAGAGAGAGAGAGAGAGGGAGGGAGAAACACGAGAAAAGGGTATGAATCATCTTCAAGATCGCCTCGTTCACTTCCTCCTCTTCCCTTTTACCGCTATATAGAACTGACATTTTACAGCCATTCACCCTAGTCGAGCAAGAAACTCTTCTCGCTATCTCTATATTCTCGTATTATTCTCTCGTTGTGTAAGAAGCTACCTTGGAGATTCGCAGTGGCATTTTCGCGTATCTATACGAGAAATGTACGATCGCAGGACATGGCACACGTTCGCGACCACATGAAGTTTTCGGAAGTGGATACTTCTACGTTATAGATACGTATATACAGTCAAGATAATGCACAATATATGGAAAATCGGGGTAAAATGAAACAGTGGAAAATTTTCATTTTATCTTCATATGACGTTCTCATGCTTGTCAATTAATTTTTAGTGTCTCCTTAAAAATACTCACTTATCACTTTTGGATTATTCAACTTTGAGTCGATGAAAAGTCAATCGAAAAAATCATAAAAATTCGAGCCCATTGTGTGAAAAAAATGATTGAAATTTATAGATTCAATCATCGTTTGACTGTTCCATTTTACCCCACTCTGTACTAAGGGATGATATCTACCGTGCACAAAACAGACGTAGATATCTTCTCGATGTTACGAGGCTAGACGCTGCTTTTACGTAGTTCGAAGCCGAGTTTTCTGCTTCGATCACCGAAGAGAGAAGAAGAGGCTCCCAGATATATATAGATATAGTCGAGAGGGGAATAGGGGTGAAGAGGAGAGGAGAGAGTACGGAACAAGAATCGGCGGTTGGTGCATTATGCATGAACGGCGCAAAGCTTGATAACCATAGTGGGTTGGCATCGAGGATGAGAGAAGAATGATTGTGGGAGAGAGAGAGAGAGAGAGAGAGAGAGAGAGAGAGAGAGAGAGAGAGAGAGAGAGAGAGAGCGAGAGAGAGGGTGAGGACGAGGACGGGGTGCAAAGCGGTAAAGCTTCGCTCGACTCTATACACCTTCTATATTCCTCACCCTCTGGCGCTCTCTCTCGACCGCGAAGGGGTTGAATCGCGAGAATACGATGCATGGCTCCGTGTGTTTTCCATTGCACGAAGGTAGGGAAAAACATAAAGAGAGAGAGAGAGAGAGATAGCTCTATATAGTACATAGTATATAGTACTCGTACCAGTAGCAGTATTTTGTCGTGGATCTGGAATCGTCACAAGGGAACATACCCCTATGAAAAAGTACAAAAACGAGTGTCACTTGCACACAATAATTTTTCCCAAAAAAATAAAAAGCAATATATAAATATTGTTCAAGTTTTTTTTTCCATAAATTTAAATTTTCAAGATAGATATATAGATATAGCAGTAGTACATAAATGTATGTATAATATTTTCAATATAAAAATATGAAGAAATAGAGTATTTTTTAATGCACATATTTAAACAAATAAAATATTTTCGATACATGAAAATATTTTTGTACAAAATTTAATTGTACACGTGAAAAATTCGTAGAAATAATGGGAGAGGTGAGTGAGTGAGAAAAACCTGAAAAATATTCAGGATGATTGTAAAAGGGTTGGAAAGGGTTCAGAGGGCAAATTCACCTGTCTCGTTTGACATATAAATGTGCTTTATGCACCCTCGGTGCAAGCTTCGATAATGCGTGTGTCCAAGGGGGTAAGCCGGGGCGAAAGTAAACGTTCGTGAATTCGCGTTTTTTTTTCTTCTCCCTATCCTTTTCCTTCCTTCTACGTATGTAGCTCGTTTGGGGGTTCTCTATGGGTAAAACGAGTCTCGCATTTGCTTGCATGGAAGATCGAAGCGAGACGCGTTTATGCCAGGCGAGTGGCTTTCTCGTGCGTTCTATACGGAAACGTTTCTACCACCTGGGCACTTTCACGCTTATATGCATGCACGATCTACTCCCTAGCTAACATGGCATAGATATATAAAATATACATGCGCAAAATGTACATGGAATATGTACATGATTGTATACATATATATGTTTTCGGCGATCCCTTCACTTGTTTATCTCCACCATTACATCTATATATGTATATATATATATTTGTATGTATGTGTGTGTGTATTGTCGCAGGGATGAAGCGTCATGCAGCCAGGCAGCCTGTACAATTTTCCGTTACGCTATATATATGCTTATGGCCGTGTGAGAGCGCATCTCAACCCTTCTCTCTCAGCAACACAATTCCCATCTCATCCCCTTTCTATATGCTTTTGCCTCGCCGAGCCAAACCACTCGAAGCTCGAACGACGATCCTCTATGGAGGATCGTCACACACACACATACACAGGCAAGCACATGCATGAGTATAAAGCAGGACCGCTTCAACCCCCTTCTCACCGAAGAAACTAACCACATAGGCTCTCCCTCTCTTTCTCTCTCTCTCTCTCTCTCTCTCTCTCTCTCATCTCTCCTCTCCTTCCGCGTGACTGTACACGCATTGCCTCATATACATGCGAATATTCACGCGTTACTACACATGTGCAATGGGGATTCGGTGAATTTACGATACAACTTGAATGCACAAGTGCATCTGGGGATATGTATATATATATATATATATATATATATATATATATATATGTGCATATTCCCCGTGGCTTATCGTGTATTCCGACGATGGTAATACAGAGTTTAAATACACCCTCGTATCGGAGCGACTATAGGGGATGATAATTTATAATTATTTGTAGTGTCTGTTCACATAAAATGATTCTTTGATCGAGTTAATTTTTTTAGAAATGGAGAGGAGAGGCTGAAAAATAGAATTGACTAGTATTTTATTTCAAAGGAATTTTCTATGTATGGAATTGCAAATTGACCGTGGATTATCGTGGATGTCAATGGTGGTAATGCAGAGTTTAAATACGCGCTCGTGAAGGGGTGTGTATAAGGGATGATAATTTTTAATTAATTCTAGGGTCTGTTTACATAAAATGATTCTTTGATCGAGTTAATTTTTTTAGAAATGAAGAGGAGAGGCTGAAAAATAGAATTGACTAGTATTTTATTTCAAAGGAATTTTCTGTGTATGGAATTGCAAATGTATAAGGGATGATAATTTTTAATTAATTCTAGGGTCTCTTTACATAAAATGATTCTTTGATCGACTTATTTTTTTTAGAAATGGAGAGGAGTGTCTGAAAAATAGAATTGACTTGTATTTTTTCAAAGGAACTTTCTATGTACATTGCAGTCTCGATTATCGAGGGCAGGTGAGATCAGCCATCCCCCCAGATGATTGAAAACCACGGATAATCGAATTCAGTATTATGTAATGAAACGAGTCAAGAAAAATTAAAAAATTATAGCTACTGTTGTTTTTTACTAATTCTGACGTTCCTGTTTATCAAAGTTAGTTCTCTCAGTAACTTTCTACTTTTTTCTCAAAAAAAAAAAAAAATTGTTCAGGATTGTCGTATTCGAATTGGCTTGTAGCACGATTACGCCATTCCAGATATTTTGCAGGGGTGCATACATACACATGTGCATCTATCGGAACAATTTAATACTCATGTGTATATTATATACGTAAGATATATATGTATATAGTGAGATTTTGAACGTGCTATAACAGGGTGGCAAAAGTCTCGTATTACGTGCAGTAGTAAAGCCCAGTGAAGCTCAGCCGGGCAGCCTCCTCATCAGAGAACTACCAATATATATATATATATATATATATACATCGTGGAAGCTTTAGTCACGTGTAAATGCTGCTACGAAAGTCCCCTGTATTTATACAACCTCTGCCTATCTTTATCTCTCTCTATCTTTATCTCTCTCTCGCTCTCTCTCTCTCTCTCTTTCTCTGTCCCCTTGTCCTTACTCATTGCATTGGGCTTGCAGTCCCTCTCACGTGGACGCCACCGCTCAATTACAGAGAATCTCGCTTTTAGCGTCGACCAGAAGTTTGTCCAGGCGTTCATGTCCATCCAGTGCACACTCCACTATGGTCCAGCTCACAAAATACATATAGATATATGGTATGGACATACGCTTGGTTGAGCGATGTGCCAAAGCTCACGCACCCCGTTATCATCAACCCCTTCTCCAGCCTCTATTTCTCCTCCCCCCTCCCAAAAATCCACCCCTGTAATGGTGAGGGCTCGTGCTTGCCTTTGGTTAACGAGGAAATCCGCCGTGGGATTACGACAGACCGCCGAGAGCGTTGGCTCTCCGGCGTTAATCCTCCTACGATTACTCGCCATTTACATTCTTGTTACGATGTTATTTTTTTTTTCATGATTAAATTTGATTTGAAATATTGTAAAATTAAAAATTATCCACAATAATTTACAAAGAGTTTCGAGGAGAAGAAGCAAATTAAGATTTTTACTTCGATATAGAATATTTAAAGAGACGATAGAGAAATAACTCGTGAGGAAGGAAGATATATTTTCTCATTCGAAAATGATTAAACTCATTATACGTATAATAAATGTGCTCGCACATTTTTTTTTTAATGATTAAATTTGATTTGAAATATTGTAAAATTAAAAATTATCCACAATAATTTACAAAGAGTTTCGAGGAGAAAAAGCAAATTAAGAATTTTACTTCGATATAGAATATTTAAAGAGACGATAGAGAAATAACTCGTGAGGAAGGAAGATATATTTTCTCATTCGAAAATGATTAAACTCATTATACGTATAATAAATGTGCTCGCACATTTTTTTTTTAATGATTAAATTTGATTTGAAATATTGTAAAATTAAAAATTATCCACAATAATTTACAAAGAGTTTCGAGGAGAAGAAGCAAATTAAGAATTTTACTTCGATATAGAATATTTAAAGAGACGATAGAGAAATAACTCGTGAGGAAGGAAGATATATTTTCTCATTCGAAAATGATTAAACTCATTATACGTATAATAAATGTGCTCGCACATTTTTTTTTTAATGATTATATTTGATTTGAAATATTGTAAAATTAAAAATTATCCACAATAATTTACAAAGAGTTTCGAGGAGAAGAAGCAAATTAAGAATTTTACTTCGATATAGAATATTTAAAGAGACGATAGAGAAATAACTCGTGAGGAAGGAAGATATATTTTCTCATTCGAAAATGATTAAACTCACTATACGTATAATAAATGTGCTCGCACATTTTTTTTTTTAATGATTATATTTGATTTGAAATATTGTAAAATTAAAAATTATCCACAATAATTTACAAAGAGTTTCGAGGAGAAGAAGCAAATTAAGAATTTTACTTCGATATAGAATATTTAAAGAGACGATAGAGAAATAACTCGTGAGGAAGGAAGATATATTTTCTCATTCGAAAATGATTAAACTCACTATACGTATAATAAATGTGCTCGCATCATAATTAATGCATCCTCAATTGCTATATTTTTCTGTTAATTGTTTTAGACTGAAGCGAGGGTACTAAAAAGCCTGAAGATTAACGGATGAGATAAGGAGATGCGATAAAATCCATTCGCAATTATTTTAATAGCTCGCACGAGAGCAGGAGAGACAAAATTGCAATGAATCATTACGATAATTTTAATAGTCCCGTATAACGGGAGATAAAAAAAATTCTCAATGAGTTCGCCGTAGCTCAAAATGCAATTTGTCTCATTGACAGTCATGAATATAATTATTTTCTCATGAGACAAATTATTGTCATGATGGGAATCGTTCGTCTCATTCAACTCGCATGTGTGACGACACTTGTGTTATATATATAAATATGTATATACACGTAGTGAGAGCCAAGTTGCTGGCAAAACCCTCGAGCCAGCATATACTATACATATATATATATATATATATATATATATATATATATATATATATAGGCGCGAGTGTTGAACGTTCTGTTGAAAATCCACGTCGTCGTTTCTCGCTATTCTCTCGTGGTCGCAGACTAACAAAAGGCATGCCGGATGCGGATGCTGATGCTGCAGCATAGAATATACAGCATGCACAACCACAAGAGACAAAACGGAACCAGGAATGGAGAGGGAGAGAGGGAGAGAGAGAGAGAGAGAGAGAAGCAGAGAGGAAAAATTGAACAGCAGCTGAAGGAAAAATTGGCATGGCGTTTGTTCTTCTGGTATATCATGCTCTCTTTTCGTTCCTTTTCACACATACGCGCATATATATATATATATATTGTGTGCTTTGATGGATCCTTCAGAAACGATAAAATGTTCCAACTGACCCCTGCGATTGGCACCAAATATACATACGTCTAAAACCATGATTGGTATATTTCTCTCTCTCTCTCTCTCTCTCTTCGTCATATCCAACTTTAAATATTTGTCCCTCACGTGGCCAACAATTGTACCATCTTGCACACTCCGATATACGCAATAAAAAAGGTTTTTATAAGAGTACCAGCAGTTGGGCGAATAAACGATCCCGCGACCGTCTCGTTTTTGATAGTACGAAGAGAGGGCAGAAAAAAAAAGACCGGCCAGACAGAAAGAGACCGAAGCAATATCGAAGGAAATCGAATCGCAAAATGGAGGAAATGAGCGGGGGTGGCGTCACCTTACATATATTAGTTCTCTCTCGTTTAGCGTATTTATATATATACATATATATGTATATGTAAAGCCGAAAGTTAAAAGGGCGTATCGAGTGTGTGTTGGCATAGCTCATGTGCCTTTCTCTGCCCTCAGACCATCGATGTGCATACTGGCCTGAGGGGTTAAGGGGTATTATAAAAAGGATGAGTCAGGGATGGCAGGGTGAGAAAGGGTAAATGGAGAGAAGAGGACAGAGGACAGAGGTGAGAGAGAGAGAGAGAGAGAGAGAGAGAGAGAGAGAGAGAGAGAGAGAGAGAGAGAGAGAGAGAGAGAGAGAGAGAGAGAGAGAGAGAGAAGGAAGAAGCAATGCATTCCCTCGTGGGTTAATCCCTGGAGCTATTCGAACGTCTGGTTGGATGGCTCTGACAATTCCAGAGATCCTCTCCTCTCTCTTTGTCTCTCTCTCTCTCTCTCTCTCTCTCTCTCTCTCTCTCTCTCTCTCTCTCGCTATCTCTCTCTTTTTTTTCTCACTATCTCTCTCTCTCTCTCTTTCGTCTCGGGACCAGGATAGTACATCGAGATCCTATATTATCGTTCATGATCGATTTCTCTCTCGTGTGCTAGACCTCATCCAAGAGTCGTGTGTCTCATTCTCGACGTGGTGTGGGATTCGTAATATCGCGAAACTCCTTACGACGTAAATGGATCGCAATACTTGAGGAATTTGGTGTCGGCGATTCGATCTGATCCTTGGCTGGTCTCCTCTCTCTCTTTCTCTCTTTCTCTCTCATTCCGCAGACGACTATCGCAGCATCCTTTCCATCCATTCCTTCTACCATCCTGTCTAAATATTTTCCAGTATCGCATATATATATATATATATATGTAGATATATATGCCATGTCGTGCAATTTGCCTCATATCGAAGCAGAGCATGGGGATGAGAAAAAATTCACCTCCACCATCAGCCATCTTCCGATCAGTTTTAACTTCGTGGCCCGATCGAGTTATATGTATATATAGATTGAAAATCCCCTTTGGGCTCAAAGCACACACAATTTACGTCGGCATACACGTGAAGTTTGACGACGACGATGAAAAAAGCTCGGGGCGATGAAAAAAAAAAACAAAAAAAAAAAAATCCAATCAATATCTCGAGAATATAATGCGTAGAGAGGAAATAGAGATGAGTGCTGATTAGAAATATTGCTAAGCATGGCTAAGAAAGATACCAGATTCGAAATAAAAGCTTAAAAATTTGAAGGGTTGAAAATAAATTAAAAAAAAAATTCAACTCAACTGAGTGAATAAATGATTTTGAAATTTAACTGTATAAATGATTCGAAAAGTTGGCTAACTCGTGAGAAAATTTGATATTCACTCCTCGACGTAGAAAAAAATGTCCAAACGTCATTTAAAGAATTATGGAGAAGAGGAAAGCTCGTTATACGTCAGAGAACTCGTTTTTCCAAAAGGATGTAAAGGGGTCACTGTAGGAGCATAAATGTGACCTATTAAAATACGTTATTAAAATAGGATTTTACGTTTAACAAGAATTCTACGTGAGCATTAAAACGTATGTGGCTCCAATGGCAAACGAGGGAGAAAAGCGTTGATCACCGAGGAACTTTAATGCCTCTGTCAAAGTAATGGCGATAATTCATTTTGTACGTACCAGCCAGCCGAACGACGACATTTTAAAGTGAACCTTTCTATATCGTTTCTGGATCATATTAGATATTTGCTCGCTACGAGAGGTAACTAGATCTCTCGTACGAGATAAAATTAACTCTCGGACACGTTCCTCTGTGTCATATCGAGGATTTTGCAACGTTAAAGGAGAGAAAAGGGTCATCTCAGGGTCAGTCTTGGGTCCATCTCGTAAACTATATAATGTCTAAACTGATCCAAACTGAAGAATTTTTTATTCTCGTGTCTATATCACGAGTACGTGGTACAACCCTCTGAAAAACTGTAGCCCCCTTGCTGTTATCATCCCTTTTGGCAGGGTTTTCCTACTTTCCTTCCACTTGCAGATAACTTTCTTAATCCACCTCTTAGTGTAATTAATCTTCTCGTTAAATCCCTAGCTGTGGGCACTTCCTCGTCGACCTCTCTATACTCTTTTTCCTCCTTTTCCACTTAACTCGTTGTTTTTTCAACCCTCCCACGGAATTTAATGCTGGCATGAAAACGTGCCTGTTTTCAGCTGCTGGCCAATCAAATATGTACTGGGGGTGCTGGAAAAAATTACTTCTGATGAGTTTATAGACTCAGAAATCTCAGATTTCTTAATTATTTTCATCTTCATAAGGCAAATAGTATTAAAAGGGTAATTAAAAAAATTATTTTTCAATTTATTCGGAGAATGCAAGTTTTTAGAGAAATTTTGTACTTCTTACTCGATGATTATAAAATATTCGTCTAGTTTCAATATCAAATTACTTTGATGCAAATTAATCAATTAACGCATTATTTTTTTATTACACGATCAATATCTTTCTATATCTTTGACGAAGATTTCGCGAACGAGATTATCATTTTTTCGAAAAATTTAGGCAACAAATACATTATCACGTCTTGCTCAGTGAGGGTGGAAAAAATACGAGGGTGAAGAGCTTAAAATAATGATTTCGTGAATGTGTCGAAAAAAAGTTAGAAACGACACGATAGATTCTTGGGGAATATCGAGAAGAGAAGCTGCTGGGCTTTTGGAGTGACGAGAAAGAAAAAGTCAAAGAAGAAGAAGAAAGAAAGTCGAAACTCTCTCGTGAGAAGACCAGAGAGAACCACAGTTTGAGCCGACGAAATAAAAATCTATTCGGGTTAATCGGAGTTTACCCAAAACTTTTCCTACTCGCTATATACATATATGTGTGTCTGTGTATGTGTGTGTGTGTGTAGAGCTTTCTGTGCTTTTCTCTCGCGAGAGGAAAACAACAAAAAGGGGGGAAAGAATGAAAGAAAGACGAAAAGATTTCGATGGCTCTTCCATCTCGGATTCTCACTCAGATTTTTCGAGCCAGGAGAATTTCCAGATGGAATCAAATTGTCCCAGACATATACGCGAGTGTAAACAACGTCGGGCATCCCTGGCGGAAAATTTACTTCTTCCGGATTTTTCTTTTAACCCACACCCGAAGATTCGCAAAATCAAGTTTACCCCGTTTACGACAACTTTTCCGTGCGCAATTTCCTTTCGTCGCCGGCACACAAAATCTCCTTCGACTGTGTGAAAAAAAAAAAATTCACCCACAAAATGTCATCGCAGCGGACTAAAATTGTCCGTAACTTTGAGGCACGCATATAGATCAGAGAAGTTGAAAGACCGCATGCTGAGACCTCAATGAACGACCGGAAGTGGTAAATTCATTCAATTTAATCGCCCATTTCCGGCAAACTTTCATTCTTGTATGGCTGCTCGTACGAAAATTCGAATAATTCGAGTTTATCGATGACTTCCGGCAAGGAAAACCGAGCCAAGAAGAAGTTTCAGAATTGTCTGGCACGCGAGAGTTTCGATATGGACCGTTTTAACCCTGCCACCTGCTGGCTGAACAGAGAGAAACTCCTAGAGACGATGGCGCGTAAACATTCCGAGCTTTTCCCAAACTTTTCACCTTGCACAGCATTCATCCCTCAGGACTATCCAAAATTCACTGCACGAGGCAAAGCAGATGCGAGAGGACTTTTCGATCCCTCAGGGGGTTGTCAAGTTCCTTACACCCAAAAACGTTCAGGAAATCCCCGCTGTCTTGTGTGTAACAGAGAAAGATAGATAGACAGATAGATAGAGAGAGAGAGAGAGAGAGAGAGAGCGAGAGAGATAGATAGAGAGAGAGAGAGAGAGATAGATAGAGAGAGAGAGAGAGAGCGAGAGAGAGAGAGAGAGAGAGAGAGAGAGAGAGAGAGAGAAAACTTGCTTTTGGTAATAAACGAGGCTGTTTGCACCCCAAAAGTATGCCAAGAACGCCCTCTATGTTTACATCTCTGAGGTATTTATCGCGCAGCTTTCTCACGAGACCCTCAATTATAACTCAAGTTTGTTTTATCCACGTAAGAGTAATTAATAGTTAACGAGGCAAAGGTGAGAGAAGCACATCAAACCTTAAAGCACCCTTAAAGGAGCATCCAATGAGAAAACTTCATCTCACTGGCTTCCAGCTCGGATCTCTAGTTACTCGAAGTGATGTCAGACTTCAGTCGATGCACTTTGTGTGCATCGGATGCAATAACCATCAAATTTTCCATTCGCCAACCCCCAAACGTGAGGAAATTCAACGCCAGAGGGTTTCTTCAATATATGTGGGCTGTAGAATTGGGATTTCCTTCCCCACGAGAAACCTTCCGGCAACAATTGCGAGAAGCTTCGGAGAATATTACATCGCGTATATATGCGTAATTATGGTTTGCCATTAAGGCCCCGAGGGTGAGACACACAATGGAGCCTTTGGTGGCAAGAAATAAGGGATGGAATAAAAGACACCGCGAAAATAATATGGTGAATTTATGTCACATTTATTGGCCGAGATTCCCCTTTTTATTTTTTTTAATAAAAAAGAGCAAACGGGCATTATCATTGGGGTAGAAAAAAATGGGGGAGCCAAAATCGCCCAAGGAGGGAAATGAGCTTTTGCCTGGGGGAAAAAAATGGACGTCATATGGGTGGGTTATGCAGCGGAAAAGTTGAAGGAAAAGCCACGAGATTTTCGTATCTTTTAGCAACACCTTGAATTAAGTATCCTTTCAACGTAAACTTAACTTGGTCGCCAAGGCAGCCAAGTGTACACTATAGATATACAATTTATATTCATGCACGAATACAGACGATGCCCAATTTGCTCGATTCAAGTTTCAGGCGTTCTTCTTCGACCGAAAGTAATCTGATACTTGCCAACTTTTCCCCTGGTGGTTTCTGTCTCCTCCTCCTCCCTCTATCCATTTCATTTTGTCTCATAACGCTTGGGAACATTTCCGAGAATTGCATATATCTTGCAAGCCCATATTATTATCGTCAAATATATCCTTTGGAAAGGAAACGAATTATATTGTTTTCTTTTTTTTTTTTTACTCCAACACTCTTTCTGACCCCAGGCCACAATAAATCGATTCGTTGCTCTCGTTTTCATTCGTTATTCTCATTATCTCACTTTTCATCTATCCCACTTTAATTAGTGAAATAATAATTGAATGGGGGATCGAGAGGGCAAGGTTTTTGTAAAAGAATCCTTTGGTTATTCCTCTCTCTCTCTCTCTCTCTCTCTCTCTCTCTGTGGTGTGTCCTGCTCATTACCTCGTCTCGGGCTTCCATTACCGGTCTGCAAGCTCCTGCCAGATGCTTTTCAAGCTGACGGTATTCATATCGTCGAAACAAAGAGTAAAATTCAATGTCCTTCAGCCCGCGTGCAGCAGTCAGGAACACATTCGAGGTGGTAAATTTTTTTCATACAATGTAAAACTCTCTATAATTTTCAAAGTGTTCTCACTGCCATGAAAATAGAGATATCGAGATGCTTAAGCCTGCATTATCTAAGTCTACTCAAGGAGGTTTCAAAACTCTACAAATTGGCCTAAATCGAACAAACAGGAGCCAAGTTATGGTCATGTAAAAATGGCTACTTTTCACTTTTCAAGGAATATGATGATCCTGAGAGGTCTCCGGTTGATTAACTCCTGACCTCGTTTCACCCTACGAAGTTGTCCCCCACATTAATCATGAATGAATTATGCATCAATCCATTCGACCATCTATCTATCTATCCATCTCCATATATCTAGTTCCCTTTTCTATTTGATCAACGTAGCGGGACCAATCGACTCTATTCAATTACAAATGATCAATCAATGATGTGGCAACGCTATCAATAGGCACCGAATGGACCAAAGTGGAGAACCCTGGAGGAGAGAGAGAGTGTGTGTACATCTATGGGTGTGTGTGTGTCTGTGAGAGAGGGAGCGAGAGAGAGAGAGAGAGAGAGAGAGAGAGAGAGAGAGAGAGAGAGAGAGAGAGAGAGAGAGAGAGAGAGAGAGAGAGGGAGAGAGAGAGAGAGAGAGAATACCATCGAGTTTCGCCCGCATAAACAACATTTCCAGTCGCTCACTCAACGGTACATATATATATATATATATCTATGTCCATCAGGCTTGTGTCCACTCGAGCTGCAATTATCGAAGTACGTGAGGGATGATCGGTTCACGGAAGACAAATTGCTACCGACCATCTAGCCTGGTAACAATGACGTTCATGACTACCTGCCAGAGAAGCTAACCCGGAACTACGATAATTTGGTAAGCTCGTATCCTCCGTATAATTTACCATCTCTCTTACCCCCGTCACTATCCACCCTCTCCCCCCCCGCCCCAACCCCACCCCAACCCCACCCCCAACGCACAGGAGACTCTCGCAATGTTACCAATTCCAGTTGGAGAACTAACGCATTCTGTGCGCAGTCCGTGCAATTGTTTGCTATCAGTTTGATCCTAATATGGATCTTCGCGTGTATTGTATCAAAACGTCATGGTAATAGTGGAGGCGGAAACAGCTGGACTGTTTGAATTTACTCGTGTGCCCGTTGGGCTTGAAAACCAGTTTACACGGTTCGGTGGCACGATTTGCTGGTTGGGGGGGGGGAGAGGGGTGGGTGTGAGGGGAAAGGAGCGTTAACGCCCCGCGTGGTCAAGCAACAAATCGATCGTAATCGGGCAAGAGTAAGGGGTAGGGGGTGGGGGTGAGTTGGCTACATCCCTCGATGCGATTCCGCACCAACCGCACTTGCTTCAATATATATCTATAGACATATACATATATATGTAGGTATATACATAAATACATATATACATATATATATATACATAGATATATATGGACACCATTACAGGGAAGCTTAAACGTATACAGCAGTGACAATACAGTGTGAAACAAGCCCCCAGGATTGTTAGTGAGTGTGAATCGGGAGGGTTACGTATGCCTATATATATATGTATATATATATATATATATATATATATACATATATATAGAAGGTACTACGAGCCTAGCTCATGGACTTAACTCAACTTGGGGATCGAATCTAGAAATCGAGGTCGATCGAAATGGACGCGTTCGTCGATGCGTTGCGGTACAACCAACAGACATCAGCATCATCAAGATATACATGGACAGCGAGTGAGAGATAAATTGTGTGGGGTCTAGTTTCGATGAGAGAGAGAGAGAGAGAGAGAGAGAGAGAGAGAGAGAGAGAGAGAGAGAGACGTCAAGCCAGACCGACGAATTTACGTCGTTGCTGGCTTATCCTTTGGCGTCCATTTGACCCGATATACATGAGCATCCCTCTCTTCGACCTCTGCAGTTCCCGATTAATCAATTCGGACATAATTAACGCTTCAATCGTCCTCTCTTCCTCCCTAACACTCTTTTGGAAACTCTTGTCTCTCTCTCTCTCTCTCTCTCTTTCTCTTTCTCTCTTTTCCCTACATAGAGAATTGGGTACTCTCGTTTCCTCAATTCCATCAGCCCTTTCACACTCTCACCGTCCAATCTGGCATGATTCTGCATTTTCGACACCTCTGGAAACGCCTCGACGCGCCAAAGTGGACCGTGCCGAATGCCAAACGCGCCATCTACATCCCTTATATATACATATATATATATATATATCTATGGGCACATGTATACATGTGAATATTGCTCCACCCCCTAAAATGAAACATTCCATCCCTCAATTTACGTGACCCATTGTTAATTATACTCTCTTGATTAACCCTTCATTATAATACGTGCAGAGAATACACACACATATATATATATATATATATATATATATATAATGGAGTTAGTTTGACGATGACTAAATTTGAGCGAGGCTGATAAAAATATTGTGCGCGCATGCGCGAAATCTGAATGGTTGAATAAATGAGGAAATAATGGTGGCACGTTACAGGCTGGCAGAGGAGGAGAAATTGAGAGGTGGCAACGAGGGGGTGAGAGAGAAGGCGATAAGCAGAGTTCAAAGGGAAATGAATAACGAGAGAGATTAAATGGGATGAAATTACAAGGGGACAAGCGGAAGTATACATGTATATATGACTCTGGAAAAGAGCACGGTCGATAAAGTAGATTTTTAAAGGAGGCATATTATGGTGGAGGTAATGCAGATCACCGGCTACTTAAAATCTGATTGGATGAAACGATAAAGAGCAGCGAATGCTTACGCACGTAATATATAGATATAGTTGTGACATTTAATTGTAGATCCATTTGGCGAAATTGGTAAAAAAAAAAATGGCGGATTTTATTTTGTTATGATCAAAGTTTTATCATAAACGCCCTTTACGCCCTTGTAGGTGCCTTGTAGGGTGCAATAAACGATATAGATATAGCAATATTGCTCTTTAATTTTTTTTTTTAATCTACAAAGAGAGCAAGTTGATGATTTATCGTCGATATTATTATTATTATTTTTTTTTTTACAGTATTCCGTCTCTTTTATTTCAAATATATAACTATACAGCTCAAAGTTCAAGCGTCAAATGCTTTTTTGTCAAAGGAACGATTTCTCTGAAGTATTAACGGTTCAGTGGCGTTTCGAATGATCGAACGATAAAGGAGAGTCGCCGGGCACTGGTATAAAGCAATTTTTTCCTTTCTATTAAAAAAAATTGAGAAAAAAAAAAAAATTGCCGATTTTTTTTTAACGCAGTAAAACCGAGCTGGTCTCCTGCGTATGTATACATGGGGTTTGATGAATTACGGCTCATTGGCGATTTAGCGGTAGACTACGCTCGTCGAAAGGACGTCGTCAATATATATATATGTATATGTATATATATATATATAAATATATATAAACTATATATCACGTACATACAAACGAATGATCGTATGAAAGGGTTCTATCCAGGGCTGACGACGCGATACGCTTTTTCTAAAATCGATCCCCCCTGCATGTCGATATGTCGAGTCCGAGGGGGTGAAACGGGGGTGAAGAGGGAGGGGGAATCGAATTTTCACTATTTTTCATATGCAGAACTCGCCCAGAAATTTACCAGATTTTATACCGTTATATATAATATATATATATATATATATATATACAATATTTCCATCGCGTCCACAGAGATGGACTGTCGGACTATTGACGAGGCGTCACATACACTCCCCTTGCGAGGAGCTTTCGCCATTTCTGCATACATTGACGATTTTTATATTCACCAATCTCACATTTTTTTCTACACGATAAAAATAATATTCCTTTATTTTTAATAACCGATAATATAAATGGCAAATAATGGAGAAAAATCCTGAAATTTTCACCCGATTTGATAATCGCGCGATAAGAGCTGATAATAATTCTGTTACAAAGCGTTTAATTATTTTATCCACTGTCATATTTAGTCCATTTTATATTAACATTATCCCAAAAAATGCTTTCGTTGAAATTAAAACGATCTATCGATCGTTCACAGCCATTGATAATATTCCTGATAACAAGCATTAAGCTAAATTGATAAAAAGGCATTGATAAAAAGGTGGCAAAAAGGTCATTGACCCTTGGAAAATGAAATTTCGATCATACACATAAATCTCGTTATTTACATTTGCAAATAAGAGCTGATACCTTCACGAGGCATTATCGCCCAATATTTTGAGATATATATATATGCGTGATAGAAGCCTCTCGCGAAGAGGAAAACCCGAGGGGTGGGGGGAGGGCAGGATACAGAAAGATTTACGCTTGCATATACGATGATAACGATTATTGTAATGCGAGTTTGGGTTTCTCTTACGATACTTGGACCAATATATATGCATATATACATGTATATAATCGATCGAATTCGTTGCGTTTGGTTCTCCGTTAACCCGCAGCGTATCACGGACCGTCCATGAGCGAGGGAAAAGGGGAATAAAAGGGGGTGATTCCACGCCTGTGCAAACTAAATGGCGAAATCTCTGTTATCCGTGGCAGCATTGCAATGGCATATGGGAATGACGATATAGACAAAAGGGGCCACTATATATATATATATATATATATATATATATATATATATAGGTATATATAGGTATATATATATAGTTTGTCGACTATACATGACGTTATGCTCTCTCTCATCGGCATTTACAAATTCTATAGTGCAGCGAACTGGCTCTGTTGGGATAGCGAGCTGCTATCCGTACGAGGGGAATGAGCGAATACGAGGGAGGATTTATCCCAGGCGGATATCTGCAGATTCTGTCTAGATATGCGTGCGGCGAGAGAGAGAGAGAGAGAGAGAGAGAGGGTTGAATATATTGATTGGTCGGTTGTCCTATATGCATATCACATACAGACATATAAATTATATGGATATAAATTTCCAAGATTGATTGGTGAGAATATATATTGAGATGAGACCTTTCGAATATTACAATATATGATCAGGTTCAATTGGCAATCAATAAGACAGAATTAACTGAGCGAGAAACAAAGTACATTCAAATTTTGAGAAACGATCGAGGGCGATTAAAAAATAAATTTGGTAAAAATCTTGAATAAAAGTAACAATTTAATTCATATTATTTTAAAGGATTATAAATTATATGGATATAAATTTCCAATATTGATTGGTGAGAATATATATTGAGGTGAGACCTTTCGAATATTACAATATATGATCAGGTTCAATTGGCAATCAATAAGACAGAATTAACGGAGCGAGAAACAAAGTACATTAAAACTTTGAGAAACGATCGAGGCTGATTAAAAAATAAATTTGGTAAAAATCTTGAATAAAAGTAACAATTTAATTCATATTATTTTCAAGGATTATAAATTATATGGATATAAATTTCCAAGAGTGATTGGTGAGAATATATATTGAGGTGAGACCTTTCGAATATTACAATATATGATCAGGTTCAATTGGCAATCAATAAGACAGAATTAACTGAGCGAGAAACAAAGTACATTAAAATTTTGAGAAACGATCGAGGGCGATTAAAAAATAAATTTGGTAAAAATCTTGAATAAAAGTAACAATTTAATTCATATTATTTTAAAGGATTATAAATTATATGGATATAAATTTCCAAGATTGATTGGTGAGAATATATATTGAGATGAGACCTTTCGAATATTACAATATATGATCAGTCTCATTTGGCAATCAATAAGACAGAATTAACGGAGCGAGAAACAAAGTACATTAAAACTTTGAGAAACGATCGAGGCTGATTAAAAAATAAATTTGGTAAAAATCTTGAATAAAAGTAACAATTTAATTCATATTATTTTAAAGGATTATAAATTATATGGATATAAATTTCCAATATTGATTGGTGAGAATATATATTGAGATGAGACCTTTCGAATATTACAATATATGATCAGGTTCAATTGGCAATCAATAAGACAGAATTAACGGAGCGAGAAACAAAGTACATTAAAACTTTGAGAAACGATCGAGGCTGATTAAAAAATAAATTTGGTAAAAATCTTGAATAAAAGTAACAATTTAATTCATATTATTTTCAAGGATTATAAATTATATGGATATAAATTTCCAAGAGTGATTGGTGAGAATATATATTGAGGTGAGACCTTTCGAATATTACAATATATGATCAGGTTCAATTGGCAATCAATAAGACAGAATTAACGGAGAGAGAAACAAAGTACATTAAAACTTTGAGAAACGATCGAGGCTGATTAAAAAATAAATTTGGTAAAAATCTTGAATAAAAGTAACAATTTAATTCATATTATTTTCAAGGATTATAAATTATATGGATATAAATTTCCAAGAGTGATTGGTGAGAATATATATTGAGGTGAGACCTTTCGAATATTACAATATATGATCAGGTTCAATTGGCAATCAATAAGACAGAATTAACGGAGAGAGAAACAAAGTACATTAAAACTTTGAGAAACGATCGAGGGCGATTAAAAAATAAATTTGGTAAAAATCTTGAATAAAAGTAACAATTTAATTCATATTATTTTGAAGAATTAATCACGTCACACTTGAAACTTGAAAAATAGAATTAAAGTTAGTAAAAAAAATTAATGATACATTTGATTAAAATTAAAAGTCATTGCGAAAGCATTTAAAAATCTCAATTTTATGATCTGACATGAAATACTTGTTTTTCGAGTTTTAATGGAAAAACACATTAAGAAGAATAACTGCAAAAATGCAAATCATTAGAAAATGAAATTTAATTAGTGTTACATTTCGAGCAGATCAAGTCGATCTAATAGTGGAATTTGTGTATAATTTTATAATAGGGCAACCTTAAGAGAGTCAGCAGCCTTGAGAGCTGAGAAAGAGAGGAAGGGAATTAGGAGATCCATGTAACCTTTGGTGAGAGGGGTCGTGGGGTGGAGAGAGGTGGGGTGGGGCGTTATGCTCTCGTAACTCCAAATGTGCCAGTTTCAGACGAGTTTAATTAGTGGGAATGGAGCGTCGAAGATCAACGGGTAGCCACAAGTAATGCGAGAGAGGAGATGCAGCTCGAGGGTGGAATTAGTTGCAGTCTCTAGTCTCGAGTGCATATATACTATATGATATATATATATATATATATATATATATATGATATATATATATGATATATATATATATATATATATATATGTATACTATATGACATATGATATATATATCCAATGGTATTATATATAGTCGAGAAACTACACCTGATTAACAAGCAGTCTCTATATAACGACTTGGGTCGTTTCTCGTACAATTTCGTCTTGATGCATCCACCACATCGAGTATAATATATACTATTAATGTTGATGCTCGGTAACGTGAGAGAAACTTAGTAAAACGTGCTTGAATCCCCTCATGCACTGCACTGACACTGCATTGAGTAAAATTTACTGGAAAATTTCGACTTTCGTATAAATTTGTGTATGGTGGTAACGAAATATCTTGTTACCCAACAAAATTTCATGACATGGAAGAAAATAAATTCTAAAGTTTTTTGTACGTTTTATTTTCCTATCGATAAAAAAAATCGCGAGAGAAACTTAGTAAAATTTGCTTACAATTTTGTTAAGTCGATAAATTGTTAATTTAGTAGATTCAACAATATTGTTATCTTAGTGCATAGTTACTTGAAACTGCATTGAGTAAAATTTACTGGGAAATTTCGACTTTCGTATAAATTTGTGTATGGTGGTAACGAAATATCTTGTTACCCAACAAAATTTCATGACATGGAAGAAAATAAATTCTAAAGTTTTTTGTACGTTTTATTTTCCCAGCGATAAAAAAAATGGCGAGAGAAACTTAGTAAAATTTGCTTGAATTCCCTCATGGTTACTGCAATGAGTAAAATTTACTGGGAAATTTCGACTTTCGTATAAATGTGTGTACGGTAATTTTAAAATATGGTGTCACTGAAAAAAAATTTACGACATGGAAAAGAGAAATTCTAAAGTGTTCTGTACGTCTCATTTTTCTACCCTCAAAAAAGCACAAAATAATAAACATATAATAATTAGTATACGATGCATGGGGATGTCCATGAATGGAAATCGGAAATAGTGAAGTCCATTAGGAAAATGAATTGAGAAAAATGGAAGGGTCGTAAAAATCATAAAGTGTTAAGGGAAATAAAATAAATTTGAAAAAAAATATTATTCATTGTATTAATCGATGGGGATAATTATAAATATTATTGCACGTACTATGGCGTGAATAAATTAAATTTTCTGATATTGTTCATGGGTAAGAGCAAGTGAGGCTTACTGTGTCGCGTTTCTGGACGCGTAACACGATGAGGTGGATAATAGAGCCTGAACGAAGCTCTTTGGCAAGCTATATCGTGTGTGTGTGTGTGTGTGCTAGCTCTTCTCTGTCACGGTTATCCACATCAACGAGAGCTTTGTCTTTTGTCCATGGAAGCGTCGGATCGAGTTGGCGTCCATCGTTCATTTTCGCTATCAACGCTACATGGATGACCAACAACCAACGACCGTTAACACACAACCATGCAAGATTCCATTATGATAAGAGCTCGAGTCAACCTTTAATACCCACTCGAGTTTCTTCACTTCTATACACGTATGTGTATACACCAAAGTGGGCAATGTACGCGGATGTATTTTATTAAGTGTAAAGTACAAAACGCATCTGTTTTATTATATATATATATATATATATCTATATATATATATATATATATCAGGTATTTTTTTTCTTGATGTACTTTCAAGTACTTTCGACTACTTTTGTCAAGTACTCTCAACTAATATTATCAATCCATTTTTCTTTATCGAGTAATTTCAAGCAAGTGTATCAAGCAGTTTCCATTACTATGTATTATCCAGTTTTTTTCAATTACCTTTTGACAAATACTTTCAAGTACTCTTGATCGATCCCTAAATGACCCATGTACCGATACACATACATGCATGAGCGATCCTAGTGGAAGTAATTTCGCTCAAACCTTTCAAATGGATCCTTGGACTTGATAATTATCCAGTCGATTCTACGCACGAATGACGCGAAGCATATATATATATATATATCTGCGTCTCTCTCAATACGAGGAGGAGAGGCAACTCCACGACATCATTGTCCGGAGGAAATCATCCTGTGGGGAAAATCATTGTTCCATGAGGAACTCTCTCTCTCCTCTCTCTCTCTCTCTCTCTCTCTCTTTGCCTCCCTTATTCGCGTGGAGCCAATTCAACGGTGACTGTGCACCGAGAGAGTTTCAAGTGTCCATACAGAACTCTGTATAGCCTCGTTCTACATATCGTCTTTTCTATGTATATATACGAGCTGTAGGATATCTCGAACGTGCATCTCTCCCACTGAGGGAGAAACAGGCATCATTGTCCGATTCAAGAGAGGGAGAGAGAGAGAGAGAGAGAGAGAGAGAGAGAGAATTTCCCCACGAGAAGTTCTCTCTCTCTCTCTCTCTCTCACACAATTCTCATGGAGAAGCCCTACGAGAAGTTCTCTCTCTCTCTCTCGTTCAATTCTACAACGAGGCAATCGCAGCTAGTGGATCAACGATGAGTGTAGAACAATTATGAGATGAGAGCGGGATGAAGATCGTTAAGGTTTTGGCGTATACAAGCAAAATCCGAGCTACGCAAGGGATTTAAAGAGAGTATAATAGAGCGAGAACTCAAATCACCGAGTGATGAAAGAGAAACAGGAGAAAAGAAAAAGAAATAATCATCAGTCAGAAAGGGCTCGAGGCTGATAAAGTAATGGACAACACCCTTCAAATTAAAACGACCATTTTAATCTGATTTAGTAGCATGAGATCGTAAATAATTATTAAATATTTATTTAAAAAGCCAAACAATTTATAATGACATTTTGGTATTTTTTTTTTCTAAGCATTGTTTATTGATTTACGCTAAATAATTATTTTTCAAATTAAAGCGACCATTTTAATCTGATTTTGTGGCATGAGATCGTAAATAATTATTAAATATTTATTTAAAAAGCCAAACAATTCATAATGACATTTTGGTATTTTTTTTTTCTAAGCATTGTTTATTGATTCACGCTAAATAATTATTTTTCATCAGCGAAATAAAATTATGTATGTATATAATATTATTTCGATAATTAAAAATCGATTTACAGTCTCGATTGCGAGAAAGAGCAAATGGGGTGAAAATCACCAAGAGGGAGCAATGAAAAAAAAAATCCAGTGCACGAGAGAAAAAACAAAACAAAAAAATTATGAAATAATTTATGATAAATGAGAGAGGAGTCGATGCATCGATTTCCCTAGCGAACGAGGGTCTAGTCGTAGTCGTTGCTTTCGTTGCACATTCTCCGGAAAATTTCTTTGGGGAGACGAAAGAATACCTACGTAGATTGTGGCTTCGGATATCAAAAAGGGGAAGGGGGTTGATAGGTCGTCGGTTTTACCGATGCACTTCACTGCTATGTACGCTACGTATCTACATATGCATACATATATATAATATATATATACATATACATATGTATACACACTCATATATATATATATATACA
>OY769905.1:4521673-4549173 GCA_963669185.1 Dyspetes luteomarginatus
TATATATATATATATATATATATATATATAATATATATTATGTAGCTGTATGTACGGGTAAAAGACCGAGAGAGCCAAATCTTTTCATCCCTTGCGGAGAGCGAACGAACCAAAGAGGTGAGAGCGTGCAGATAGAAGAAGGGGATGAAAGGGTAGTATAGAAAACACGGTGGCTGTGATGCTGAGACGGGAGTTTGCCATGACGAGAACGACGAGAAACGAAACTCCGAGCACGTAATACACCCTCACATTTATAGACACGCGGTCGAACGTCACCAACACAGAGAGGACTTTCTGCAAAGGCAGAGAGGCCTTGCACACCGCACGACTGGAATTAAATTCGACGATGAAGCTAAGATATATATATATATATATATATATATGTATGAGATCGTTCCAGGGGGGGTGAGATCGCGCTAAACGCGCCCGACGATGCGCGAATATCGTTAGGACGTTCTATGAATATATCTCGTTGCTTCTCAGACTCAAAGTTTGGCATGGATAATATGTATATATATATATATACATAGATACTGCAGAACTTAATTTTATTAATATTTTACTAATATTATAAAATTTTTACTTAATCGTTATCGTATGAAAAAAAAAGAAGTTGTATAAATAAGTTTTCTTTTTTTTTTATCGATCGACGTGTTAGAGATAAGAAATGATATTCTACAGTTTTGATAAATTCTTTTTATAAACTTTTGCAGTTATTATCGTCGAAATGTAAAAAAAAAAAAATTCGTCGTTTTTGAGACTCGAAGTGCTGAATGGATAAAATTGAAAACTTTTTTTATCGATCGATTTACATTGCAGAGAAATAAATTTATATTGAATAATTTTTATGAACTCTTTTTTATTCTACGATAATTATAATTTAAGCGATAAAAAATCAATTGCTTCGCGATCACTTCGATATCAATATCTATCAAGGGCCCATTAAACTCTACAGTAATAAAGGTCACTTTTGGAAAATTGGAAACATTCTGGTATGACAATCGGGTGGTACTCTTGAGTTCGAACTTTTGCGGTGTATTATAAAAAACTTTTCTCGTTACCGGGTAAACTTGAAACTTCTGTGAGCCTCTCTCTCTCTCTCTCTCTCTCTCTCTCTCTCTCTCTCTCTCTCTCTCTCTCTCTCTCTCTGTCTCTCTATTTCTCTCTCTCTCTTTCTCTTTCACTGCTGCTGTAGCTTACGGTTCGCGATACCAGATGGCACGTGCAACTTTTTTTTTGTTTCACGTTTTTTTTTTGCGCCCACAACGACGATCTTCAAGGGCCAATAGGAGAACTAGTAGTCGCAGTAAGGTGGAAAGTACGGAGAGGATAATGAAAAAAAAGAAAAAAAAAAAAAAAAAACTTAGTCAGAAGAGTGCCCAGGGAGCTCAGCGACCCGGAGTCTCAACCTGTTAATTATCGACTCGTTTCATACAAGGGCGAGGCTTCGTGAGCTAACCTTCTCTCTCTCTCTCTCTCTCTCTTTCTCGCAGCGAGTGAGGCCTAATCACCCTCTTTTTTCCCTTTACGTTCTACCGTGGAATTCAACCCTTTTTCTTCTCCCCCCCCTCTCTCTCTCTTTCTCTCCCTCTCTCTCTCTCTCTTTCTCTCCCTCTCTCTCTCCCTCTCTCTTCCATTCTCTCATTCTCTCATCACCGCTAACTCTTGTTTTCAACACGTTTCTCGTCGCTCCTTTACCATGATTCGTCATCCCTCCATTCGCCCCCTTTTTATCCCCCATTTTTGAGTACACAGCTCTCTGGTGGAGTCAGCAAAACCGACGACGACGACGACGACGACGACGACGACGAGGACAACGACGACGAGGCTCACTCATCGTCGACGCGATTCCCAGACGTTCTCTACAACTTCGTCTTTACCCCCCACCCCCCACCCCTCTCTCGCTATCTCTCTCTCCTCCCTTCTTTCCCCAGGGTGACAATACAATGTTCACGACTACAATGAAATTAACCCCAGACATTTGATAAGATAACCGATTTTCAAGGAAACGTTGCAAAGACCGTGGATTTCAAACAATGGAAGGGTCTCTTAAGGGCACTCACTTATTGCACAAGCTTACTGAGAAATTTATATAATTACGAATTTAATTTGAAAATTTTATTTATTTAATTGACACATCATATATTCTCGCCCAATGTATAGCTATAGAATTGACTTGAAATTTATCGCGAATGTTCTTACAGAACTTTGAGGTTCCTGAAATTCGTGAAAATAAAATGAGCAAAAAAAAATATTCACGATATTTTTACTTCCTAACTGCCAGGCGGGGTTGAAATACCCAGGAGGGGAAAGAAACGTTAATTATTCGCGGAAACGGAAACCGGAGACAAAGGCTTACAAAGTTAAAGAGCGACTGGACCTAATGATGAGCTTATGTTCATGCGATATTGTATAGTTGGCGAGTCGAAGAACCCACCAACATTCCCTTTTCTCGACTATATATATATATATATATATATATATATATATATATATATATATATAACGCCCCTTGGCGAGCTTGCTAATTGAGTTCGTGGACGCGATATTGAGAGAGAGAGAGAGGGCGAGAGAGAGAGAGAGAGAGAGAGAGAGAAAGAGAGAATTTTCTCAACTTGGACCAGCAAACACTCGACAACGATCTTCATGAGTTAAGTAGTCGCGAAGCTTTCTCTCGGTTGCAGTCCCAAAGGAGAAAAAAAAAAGAAAAACATTATAAGAGGGTAGAAAAATGAGAATATCGCACTAGTTGATTTTTCATAAATTGTTATCACTATATTTGGATTTTACTACCCTTATCGTGGTATCGGAGCGACAGATAATCATTTTCCAAATATTCGTTGAGCTCTCACGAGCCCATTCGACAATTGTCTTGAAATTCGTGCCCGGGCAAAATAAAGATAAAAAATATACCCAGATTGGGGGGTGGATGCAAAATGGGGCTGTGAAGCGTCGATAAATGGGCGGAGGCGATTTTATTGAATTTTATAAAATGCCACATGTGAGAATGTGATGCTTCGATGGATAAAACACGAGAGAATTTTTGCCTGGAAGAATTTTTTTATTTCTATGCTTTCAGTGACCATTCCTGATTTCTTTCGACGCGTTTGTTTTTTTCAGCTTTCTCTCTTTCTCTCGGAGACTCGCGAAGAGTTTTAGGCTGATTTTTCAATTCCAACGATAAATATTTTTAGTGACAAATTTGCACGAGGCGCTCCAATCCGTCGATATAAAACTTTTGCTCTTTGATTTTCCAACCCCTATTGCTTGTGGGGTTCGCTCCAAATTCTGGCGAGGGAGGGAAAACCACCGTGACGATGGGGAGATAAGCCGATGAGCTTTGCGGTATTTTTACAACAAAGTTGAACGCGAGAGAAAGAGAGAGAGAGAGAGAGAGAGAGAGAGAGAGAGAGAGAGAGAGAGAGAGAGAGAGAAATAGCAATGGGCAAGAACAATTTATTTGCCGATTTAAATAAAATATTATTCAAACAATTGAAGCGCATTTCCTTTGGAATTCAAAAATGATTTAGTATTTTTAGCTAGCAAAAATTTACGAGCCTTTTAAATAATGAAATGCTAAAGAATTTTGTGTCAAAAGTGCAAAAGAATTTAATTTCAAAATATTTTTTATTGTAAATAAAGCTTTATTTACATTTGTAAAGTGATAAAAATGTCAAGAGTATAAACGCATAAATGTAAATTTAGTTTGATAACTAACGCGAGGAAAAATTTGTCAATTTATTCACGATAGATTGAGATTTTTTATTTACGAAATTTCAAAATTGTCGGTAATAATTAAGCCAAATAAATTATCAGCGATAGATAATAAAGAGAGAAAGAGAAAAAAAGAAAGAGAGAGAGAGAGGGAGGAACAGAGAGTACGTGACAGAGGAAATAAATGATTAATGGTATTACGAATTTGTCGTATTCTCGCGTTTGTACAAAATAAACGTGGCGAGCTTTGGATATCCATTGTATCGAGTGTGAAACCTGCCACACGTTTGTGAGATCGTGTGTACTGGATTCGAGCGGCACAAACGCTGCATTGGAGGCTGCCAGTATTCTCTATACTGGACATTGGTCCATGGTTTGTACATAGAGAATATTCACTTTGGTATTATCTCCATCGTTTTCTCTCGACGACTGTGTGCCAATTATACGTTCGCGCGTATTAACGCTCAGGTCATCATCGTGCACACATCCATAGCGTTGCATAGCCTGAGAATCCCTTTGTAGGTATTCTCTGACCCATATATTGTTATGATTATCCAAAGAAGAACACAAAGTATGTGCTTGGCAACGTAAAAACAATTTTATGTTACACTTTGGATTTTTTTAATATATTTTTTTTGCAAATGTATTCGAATCGATATTTTCATGACAAGGGAAGTATCGAAGCTTTTTAAAATGGCCAATTTTCAATCCAAGAATGAAATAATGAAATTGAAAACAGTTTTATTTTTAGTTAAATAAAAAAAGAAATAAAAAAATAAATAAAAAAAATAAAAGAAAGAAAGAATAAAAAAGAATAAAAAAAAGAATTCATATTGTTTTCTCTCGACTACTGTGTGCCAATTATACGTTCGCGCGTATTAACGCTCAGGTCATCATCGTGCACACATCCATGGCGTTGCATAGCCTGAGAATCCCTTTGTAGGTATTCTCTGACACATATATTGTTATGATTATCCAAAGAAGAACACAAAGTATGTGCTTGGCAACGTAAAAACAATTTTATATTACACTTTGGATTTTTTTAATATATTTTTTTTGCAAATGTATTCGAATCGATATTTTCATGACAAGGGAAGTATCGAAGCTTTTTAAAATGGCCAATTTTCAATCCAAGAATGAAATAATGAAATTGAAAACAGTTTTATTTTTAGTTAAATAAAAAAAAGAATATTCACTTTGGTATTATCTTCATATTGTTTTCTCTCGACTACTGTGTGCCAATTATACGTTCGCGCGTATTAACGCTCAGGTCATCATCGTGCACACATCCATAGCGTTGCATAGCCTGAGAATCCCTTTGTAGGTATTCTCTGACACATATATTGTTATGATTATTCAAAGAAGAGCACAAAGTATGTGCTTGGCAACGTAAAAACAATTTTATATTATATTTTGGATTTTTTTTTTTTTTACAAATGTATTAGCGATTATATTTCAGTAAATTTACGATTAGTTATTATGAAACGTGATTGGAATCGATATTTTCATGACAAGGGAAGTATCGAAGCTTTTTAAAATGGCGAATTTTCAATCCAAGAATGAAATAATGAAATTGAAAAGAGTTTTATTTTTAGTTAAATAAAAAGCAAAGAACATCGTGTAAATTTTTCTCAATTGGGTTTTATCTAAAAGGCAAATTCTCCTAATGATTTCCAAAATTGCAAAACTTTTTAATATTATTCATTCCATCGTCTGATAATTAGTAAAAAATTTATGCTACTTTTGATGATTTTCACGATAACCAGGCACACGGAATACAAATTAAGAGAAAGAGTGAGTAAAAAGGAAGAGAAAAAAAATAAGGCAGAAAGATAAAAATAACGTATAAAGCGTTTTGGCAAAAGATCGTCGAGGATTGCGTCGCGGCGTGTCGCGGAGAGAGTTCATTAAACGCCGAACGTGACCGAGCACTCGTCGGGTCATTAGCATTTCATGGATCGTCGCCGAGGTCAAAATTCTCACAACGAAATGTTGAGCTATAGACATTTCTTCTCACCCACCTACACCCCACCCCCCCTCTCCTCCCGAGCTTTTCACCTCGAACTTGCTTGCATATTTTACATTTTTAATATTATTTTCATAAATGTATGCATATAGATATTCATTCCACTTTTTCACTGCAATTTCGTCTTTTACGAAATAATTTTTTTTCAACTGCTTAATTACATAAAAAATCTCCCCCTCTGCCCCTCTCTCTCCCTCTCTCTTTCATGAGTACAACATAGCTCTGCAATTAGCGGGTATATATATATATATATATATATATATATATATATATATATATATAGCAGTAGAAAAGGCGGTTAGCGCGGCTCGTCGCGCGTATGAATTACGCTTCGTAGAGTTAGTGCTTTATGACGCTACCGCTAGAGGGACGAGAAACGCTGTTATGCCGCACGTCTCTGTCGTTAGCACGAGAAATTATCCATCGCGACGTTTTACACTCCTCCCGGTTAATTAAGGCTTTTTTTCGGGAACATGGGAGAGGAATGTCCGAGGTAAAAACAAACCGCAAAAGCTTCACGTTCACGAGCTTTCTTGTTGTGCCCACACATAGATGAGAATATTTAACTTTTTCAGCTGTAACGAGGCAAAAATGGCGGGAAGATTTGAATGTTCAACAAAGCTCTGAGATATCTTCGACGCATGAAAAAATCAACGTCGATGATTTTTTCTCACTCTTTCTCGTGTTTTCCCACAAAAGAAATCTAAAAACTGCCTGTATTTTTTTGGATTTTTTTAAATTCAAGAAACAAATTACGAAATCGTTCGATGAACTCTTTCGTATAAAGTCGAGCTAACGTCCATTTTCGCTTCCACACTTTTCCATATCGTCCTCGTTGACTATGACAAAGAGAGAGAGAGAGAGAGAGAGAGAGAGAGAGAGAGAGAGAGAGAGAGAGAGAGTGGGAGACAAAGAGCCCCATGACTTTTACGCCCCTGTTCCCTCCTCAGTCCGATCACAGGCTTGTTATTCCCTTTTTTTTCCATCTCTTTTTCGACCCACTCGAAATTTCCATCTCAAAGGATTCGCCAAACCGATGAGAGTTCAACAGCAATCTCTCGCGACAACGGGGACGAACCGCGCCCCCTCACGATTGTATATTTATTTCATTCCTATGAGATAAAATAGAGATGGAATAAAGAAAAAAATGAAAAAAAAAAATCTCGATATAGAGAGAAGGGAACTTTAAGGGAAAAGCTCGTTAGTCGTTGGAAAAAGCGTGAAATGTCAGAAAACAGTGAAACACCAAGCATGACAAAAGAATAGACTCTTGCGATCGTAAGAATTATCGTTGCGTGTATAAATATCGTTAAATCACGTTTAACGATTTCTCGATACACGAGAAAGCTCAGACTTTATCGTGCAATTAAATTAATACCCGTTGTATTAATTTAATTGTACAATTTTTTTGCGTCTCTCCTGCTTTCTCAATTTCTGGTTCTTTTGTTTTATCATTTCGTCTCGTCCTCAGAGATTTCTTCAAACGATAAAGCAATGAGTACAATGAAGATGTGATCTCGTGCAAAAATCCCACCAAAGAGTTTCTAAATAATATATTTATCGTGGATTTCGCCTTGATGTTTTTTTTTTTATCTCGCTTCAAACTCTCTTTTTCATAGCTTCGACTATGCTTTGAGCCAAAGCGCGGGGTTACGTGGGGGTAGTTTTGTGGCAAAAGCGGTTTAAGCAACGATGCCACGTTTGCCAGAGAGAAAAGTGTGCTCGGTGGCTTGGGAATTGGCTACTGAAGGTAGAAAATCGAGAGAAAGAAAGAAAGTGCGAGATTGGCGATACACGTGGGAAAAACGAGTTTCACCATCTTTTCTTTACAGCTATATATATATATATTTTTTTTTTTCTATCCTCGTCTACTCTTTCTGCGCCACAGCTTTTGCTTGAGAAGTTTGCCTTCCGGCCTCAGCGCTGGACCAACCAACCGAGCGAAGCTGGGTCAGGTGTTTCAACCCTTGTTCTTGAATAGTCCGAGGGGTATCCTAGAGGCAAGCTCCAACTATATATATATTTACCACTCTTTTTCTCGCGTGCTCTCGCGTTCGTGAAAATGTCTCCCTGGTGGAACATTTCATGGTCCATACGAGACCATCGATATTTGTTTTCTTTTTTTTTTGTTTCCATCATCGAGTCTTTTTTCTTCATGACGTCACGTAATTTCAAACTTCAAAGCCTCGTAACCCAATTTTGTGCTCAGTACGTTTTCTAAATACTTAATTACGAGAGGCTTTTTAAAAAAATTTAAATGTCAGAACAATGAAGAAAAAAGAGATTTATGATATTTTGATGAATGATTTTTTTTTTAAGTGGAGTTAAAGTAAATCCTTGATGAAACTACATTGAGCAATGTTTTTAACGCGTACTTTTACCTTCGTAAAAATATTTCCTAGGCCATAGGCATTTCGTGATGCATACGAGACCATCGCCATCTCTCTTTTTTCTTCTTCATACGAAATAATTTAAAGCTTTAAAGCCTCCAAATCCAGTTTTATGGTTAGTCCGTTCTCTAAATATTTAATTGAAAAACTTTTCAAAGTATTTATCGACTGGATGGCGTCTTCTTCCTCTTCTTCGAGTAACATGGAATCGAGCAATCAAGAAGAAGAGTTTTCAGGCTTTTGATTAACGATTTTTGTTAAAGTGGAGTTAAAAGAAATTGTGAATTATTGCAAGAGCAGATCTAGAGTGTACTGGCGTGATGGATTGCACGCTTGCCGAGTATCGAGTGACATTCCGATTCGAGGATAAAAGGAGCTGAAGAAACGTAGCGTGAGCTACGCTACTATGCCTATATATATGCCTATATATATATATTACTATACTAAAACCGTACTACTTGATAGAGAGTCATTGAATAATGCAAGAAAAGCGTGTGTCTGTGTGTTTGTATGTAAGAGCGACCGGGGTCAAAGTGAGGTGAGGTAAAATCGATAAGGGTTAAAAATAAACTACCCTCTGGGATGCTCATCGAACGTTTTCCCTCGTAAACTCTTCATTTTTCAAGTAACGAAAAAAAATTCCCTCAAACTGGGCAAAATGAAATATCTACTGTTTTTTTTTTTCGGTGTTTTATTTTTTTTACATAAACCTATTCGAGCCTCTTTGGATTGAAATTTACGATCGTAGATGGGGGACTACGCACCGTGCAGCATCCATCAAAAGTTATTGCCGGTTCAGGTAGATTTTCTTTAATGGAAAATCCTGATAGAGCCTGGCTAAGGTGAATGATGGAGAGTCAGTGAACTTTATGTGTCCTATGCGGGTTTCGCAGTGGCCTGACAGCAATATATACGAATGATCGTTATGCAGAGCTCACACATAGGCGCGTAACATGTTAGATAGAATGAGAGATCGTCGCCAGAGAGCTATGAAAGTTATAATCAAGAGGCAGGTTCGCATATCGGTATATGAGAGGCGATCTCTCTCGCATGGACACAATATCCCTGTTAAATATGTGGAGCACGGAGGCCGCAGCCAGCGATAATCTCGAAATCAATAATGTGGCAGAGCGAGAGAGAGACAGTGATAGAGAGAGAGAGAGAGAGAGAGCCAGCGAAAGACAGAGACAGAGAGAGAGACATAGAGAGAGAGAGGGAGAGAGAGAGAGAGGGAGAGAGAGAGAGAGAGAGAGAGAGAGAGAGAGAGAGAGAGAGAGAGAGACAGAGACAGAGACAGAAACAGAGACAGAGACAGAGACAGAGACAGAGACAGAGACAGAGACAGAGACAGAGACAGAGACAGAGACAGAGACAGAGACAGAGACAGAGACAGAGACAGAGACAGAGACAGAGACAGAGACAGAGACAGAGAGAGGCAGAGACAGAGAGAGAGAGAGAGAGAGAGAGAGAGAGAGAGAGAGTGAGAGAGAGAGAGAGAGAGAGTCATAGAGAGAGAGAGAGAGAGAGAGAGAGAGAGAGAGAGAGAGGCAGAGAGAGAGAGAGAGAGAGAGAGAGAGAGAGAGAGAGAGAGAGAGAGAGACACAACCACACACGAGCAGCAGCAGCATACGACAGATTTCTGGCGGCTGGAGGGTTTGTGACGCAGACGCGCGCACGCCCGGGTCGCCCTAATTTGGAATAGCCGTCCTCTCCGCTCTGCTTTATAGCAACGCCATAGCAGCCATGTGTGTTATATATCTACCACACACCCTCATTTTGACCTACCTCTCTCTCTCTCTCTCTCTCTCTCTCTCTCTCTCTGCATCCCTCTCTCGCCATTTTCTCTCCATACATGTACGAAATCCCCGCTTTTGGTCGTGTGGCGTATAAACGCCACCGGGTCGAGACCGGTGCGCCCTGCGTTTAACGAGGCGCGTTAACAATCCGTACCCAATGCCCGCCAGGCTTCACGTAACCGTTTCGACCAAACGTTTCAAATTTTCCCGAGTTTAAATCCCGCTCTCTTTTTCTCTCTCTCTCTCTCTCTCTCTCTTTTTCTCTTTTTCTCTCTCTCTCTCTCTCTCTCTCTCTCTCTCTCTCACCCCATTTTTTTTATTCTCGTCGATGTGTTGACACTCTGCATAGACAGATCTGTACGAATTGCGGGATTGAATCTCGTAAAAACGGAATTTCGATCAAACGCTCGACAACTGACGCGCACTAGCCACCCCAGCCAGTGTTCTGGCTCGTTCAGTGATTGATAAACCACCCCCAAGATTATCACTGTGTCTCATATTCGAGCAATTTTTTTTCTTTATTTATTTATTTATTTTTTTCATTAAATCAGCGATAGAATTCAATGATGTTGATTCATAAATACTAAATTGCTTTTAAATGATCGATCAAGCGATGTTTTTCGTATAAAAAAAAAAGCTCACTCTAGGGATTCGAGATAACGGAAAAAGTGGCGATGCGAGAAGAGTCAAGAATGCATAAAGTTTCTTCACACCGGATTGCCCGTGAACAATCCAATCGCAACCCTTAACTTTCAATCGGATATGCGCTCGATGTACTTCCGTTACAATCTGGCTCAGCCTCTAGACCGGTTGCGGTGAGGGGCGTAAAAATTTAAGGAAGCCCAGGAAGTATTTTTGTTTGTGTGGAAAAATCGTGGAGGATAAAAAAAAAATGGCAAAAAAATGAATAAAAGAATGGAGCGTAAAAAAAAATCGGAAAATAAAAGAGGAAAACTGAGAGACGAAAAAAAAGAGGGTTTGGAAGAAGCGATGAAGCGTGTACGGATTCTATTGCCGGAGCTGTCCGTGTATATATATATATATATATATATAAATAAATATACGTGCACGCGCCTCTCCCACCGAACCGATGAATAAATGACGCGAGAGAGTGGCTCTGGTCAAGAGTCTGGGGGTTGGGGGGGGGGGGGGGGGGACGTGTGAGAAAATCAAGCAGCGAGAAACGTAAAAAGAAGAGCGATAGATAGATAGAGAGAGAGAGAGAAAGAGAGGGGGGGGGGGAGAGAGAAAATAAATGAAGGAAGAGAAACGGGAGAGAGAAAATAACGTGGTCAAAAGTGAATGAAAAAAGGGGTGAGTAGCTAAGGGTATACAGTAGCCAATATATAGCCTATATATAAGATGGAGCGAGAGAGTAACTCTTGGCCATAAAAGAGAATCAATTCGATTGCCCACGCCCCGCATCCCCTAACTCTATCGCGTAAACTCGTTCGAAGCTTTTCCTCTCTTCGGCTCGCGCGCTATTTCTCACTCACTCACTTTTTTTTCTCCCCCTCTCACGGGGGTGAGAGAGCGTAGTACCTTTTCCTCACCTTTCACTGCACCTTCTCATCCGTTTTCTTCGCACGACTCCCCTCACCCGCTCGTTTTTTACGACATCCCCTCCGTGCCTTTTTTTCCCACCTTGTTCTCCTTCAACCCTTGGCTCTATGCGTGGCCAGCGTGGTTCTCGCGTTCTGCCCAGATCACTCGCACGCTAACACCCCCTGCCGCTCCCCTTGCCACCCCTTCTTTCCAACGACTGGGCTATAACTTGCCCCCATTTCACTCTCCCCCTCTCCACCCCCTATCCAAGGGCTCACGCTCCCATTTCAGCCCTTCTAGCACTCGGTCCATTTCCTCAACTACCCCTCTCGCTCTCCCCTCTCGCTCTTCCCTTTCGGGTCTTTGCAGCCCTCCACTCGACTCAACGAAGCTCACCAGCATGCTTCGCCTTTATCGCGCAACAAGTGAGCGTCGTCGCCACACGACTCTCTCTCTCTCTCGCTCTCTGAACTCGCCTTGAGCTTTCCAAACCATCGCCTTCGCCCTCCCACCTCCCCCGCGTCACCCCGCGTGCCACCTCTTCGCATCTTTAAGAAACCACCGCACACCAGTAAGCTACACCCCCCCCCCTCCCGCCCCTCCACCCCCATCAATGTATAGATATATGGGGGAATGTCGGAAAGGGGAAGCTAAGTCTCCCTGTATCTCCACCTTTTCTACTCACTCCCGTTTCCTTCGGACTGTGCGCGAAGTAAAAGTAGAGTTACGAGGCCCCAGAGGAGCTTCGACCGTCTCGTACTCTCTATCTTAGCTGACTTGGCTATGTACATGGCTACGAAATATATACACACGTGCCAAGGATTTGCGCTCTTATTTTGTCACGTGATTTTGTCCTTCCGAAACGTTGATGTCGCTGATACGAGAGGGAAAAAGGGCAAAGGGCGTTTGAACACAATGCAAGCTTTATGGAAATGAAGCTAATCCACTTTTTAAACTGACACGAGCAGCGAAAAAAATTGTTGCAGTAAAAAATAAAAAAAATGGGACTGAATTTATTGCGGATTTTTTAAGTTATTTATAGGATCATATTGTTTTTAATTTTTGACGTCGAAATTAACAAGAGACAAAAGTGAATGAAGCGTGATTCGTGGCTACGAAATAGATCCACACGTGCCAAGGATTTGCGCTATTATTTTCTCACGTGATTTTGTCCTTCCGAAACGTTAATGTCGCTGATACGAGAGGGAATAAGGGCAAAGGGCGTATGAACCAGTGCAAACTTTATGGAAGTGAAGTAAATTGACCGTAAAATAGTCAGCTCGTTAAGGGGGCAGGAACACTTTTTAAACTGGCACTTATTTATTTACGAGCAGCAAAAAAAAATGGTTGCAGTGAAAAATAAAAAAAATGAGACTGAATTTATTTCGAAATTTTTAAGTTATTTAAAGAATCATATTGTTTTTAATTTTTGACGTCGAAATTTACAAGAGACAAAAGTGAATGAAGCGTGATTCGTGGCTACGAAATATATACACACGTGCCAAGGATTTGCGCTCTTATTTTCTCACGTGATTTTGTCCTTCCGAAACGTTGATGTCGCTGATACGAGAGGGAAAAAGGGCAAAGGGCGTTTGAACCAATGCAAGCTTTATGGAAATGAAGCTAATCCACTTTTTAAACTGACACGAGCAGCGAAAAAAATTGTTGCAGTAAAAAATAAAAAAAATGGGACTGAATTTATTGCGGATTTTTTAAGTTATTTAAAGGATCATATTGTTTTTAATTTTTGACGTCGAAATTAACAAGAGACAAAAGTGAATGAAGCGTGATTCGTGGCTACGAAATAGATCCACACGTGCCAAGGATTTGCACTCTTATTTTCTCACGTGATTTTGTCCTTCCGAAACGTTAATGTCGCTGATACGAGAGGGAATAAGGGCAAAGGGCGTATGAACCAGTGCAAAGTTTATGGAGGTGAAGTAAATGGACCGTAAAATAGTCATCTCGTTAAGGGGGCAGGAACACTTTTTAAACTGACACTTATTTATTTACGAGCAGCAAAAAAATTGTTGCAGTAAAAAAAAAAATGAGACTGAATTTATTGAGGGATTTTTAAGTTATTTAAAGGATCATATTGTTTTTAATTTTTTACGTCGAAATTTACAAGAGGCAAAAGTGAATGAAGGCCGATTTAAATGTCCCGTATGGTTTACAATGTGGTGAGAAGGAGATGAAAAATAAAAGAACGAAAAAAAGGTTATAAACGGATTCCCAGATGGTTGCAATGTAAGCAAACCAGCAAAACTTGGGTAAATGGCGCGCGCGTGCCTTCTGTTCTCGAGATCGTATATACGAGCAAAAGCAGCTGCTGCAGAAACCGAGAAAACGATAAAAGGGGAGAAAAGCGCGAGCAAATAGCCAAGGAAAATACTTGATAATCCTCCACAGTGGGACTCGCAAACTCCTCGCGGAAACTCCTCAAAACTCTTACTTCTTCATTCTATATACAGACCAACTTATTATCTGTATAAACGAGGATAGAGTCGCGGAAGAGGTTGAATCAATTTAAAGAGATGATAAACTTTTTGAGGAAAACAATTGAATTGAAGAAGAAAAAAAGTGTTAATTGATCGATTTAACTTTGGGGTTGGAATAATGGGACGATCAAATAATCAATCTGTTCGCTACGTTACAGGACATGCGAACTATATTAGTAAAATAAAATGTAATTCAATTTTTCCCAAGTAAAATCGAAAATTATCGGTTTAAATTCCCTTGGAAGCCAAAATAATGAAACAGAGTCACATTATCCCCTGTCCAAATTTATTTAGTTAACAACATGGTGGGTTTGAGGTAGAGGAGGTTCTAATTAGCCATTATCGAAGTCATAGAAAATTAAATCGATAATTTATTATTGCTAACTCTGTTTAAAATATATCTCGAGTTAAGAAAAATTGGACAACTGTTTGCTTTTCTCAACAGTCAAATAATTTTTTTTTGTCAAATGTGTCGAATAAGAAATAACCCAGGAATATGAGCTACCATGTAAAAATGTGGATTGTCAACAGACGAACTCACCGTGAACGAGGATGAGGACGCCGGACAGGAGGACGGCTCTCAGCAGCCAACCGGCCGCCATCCTGGCGTACTGGACCGTTACGTTGATTCAGCTTTCTCCTGAAACAATACAAACGTGCCCAATCAATCAAGCTCTCTCTCTCTCTCTCATTCTCTCTCTCTCTCTCTCTCTCTCTCTCTCTCTCTCTCTCTCTCTCTCTCTCTCGTTCTCTCTCTCGTTCTCTCTCTCGTTCTCTCTCTCTCTGTCTCTCTCTCGGTCTGCATCCATCCTCGCTGATTCTACGAAGCTCTCTCGGCTGCTACGAGAGAGCTCATCCTGGAAATTTCCAGGCATTGAGCGGCGGACAGCAGTGATATTGCACAATGTTGAATCGGAGAGAGAGAAAGAGAGTGAGAGAGAGAGAGAGAGAGAAACCGGACGAGAGATATGGGAAGAGAGCAAACTCCACTCTCCTTACTCTTGGTGGTCCTGGGTGTACGTCGGACATTTGGCATGATGCCCATTCCCGCAATACACAGAGAACTTTTCACCCCGCTGCTCATCTCACCATCCCTTGCTACTCTTACAAAACCACCAACCCTTTCCCATGCCACTTTTCATCTCTCTCACACTCTTTGGGCTTGGTCGTATCGATGATACTTTTTTTTTTCTTTTTCTCTACTCCTTCTCCTCCGCTCGCTCGTCTCTCGTATGTTTCCCTGGGAATTCGTTCGCTCGATGAGAGTCTGCTGGCACCAAATAGCAGCAGTACGAGCATGCTGTGCAACGCATATCATTATATTCGACAGAGTTATCGCGTGTACTCGCGGCTCGTTGAATGTTTTTGGTTGCTTTAGTGGCTTCAGTGGGGTGGGAAAGACACAAGGGTGGAAAACGCAGACGATACTATCGAATGTAACATTCGTAGTTACTACATAACGCGCAGACGATAATATCGTCTGCGTTTTCCATCGTGCATCATGTAGAACTTCGAGTTGACATTTCGGGGTAATCTCAAGTCGTAGATGAAAATATTTTATTGATAAATTTCGCCTCTCAACTCTGATTGTGTGAAAATTCGCTTCGATCATAAATTTCATTGGATGATTGGGAATTATTTCGAGTGATAGTTGAGCATTTCATTGATGAATTTTTGCAAGCTTAAAATTCGTTTGGATAATTAATTCCATGCGATAATTGGGAATAAAAAAATTAGGAATGAATGAATGTTGAATGTTTATGAAACTTTTCTGAATGAAAATTCAGTGTAAGGAGAACTTAGTGTGTCAAGTGGTTGTTGAGCATTTCATTGATGAATTTCTGCACTCAACTCTGATTGTGTAAATATTCGTTTGGATAATTAATTTCATGCGATAATTGGGAATAAAAAAATTGTCTAATTGTTAGAAATGAATGAACGTTGAATGTTTCTCGAAATTTTCTGAATGAAAATAATCGAGAGTGGAAAACGTAGACGATATTATCATATATACATCATTTGGGACTGCACATTGACATTTTGCATTTCTACAAGTTTAAAATTAGTTTGGATAATAAATTTCATACGATAATTGGGAATAAAAAAATGGTCTAACTGTTAGAAATGAATTGAACGTTGAATGTTTGTGGAGCTTTGGTAAAAGCTCCACGAGTCTCAAATAAATATTTCATTGATGAATATCTGCGTTTAACTTTAAGCATGTGCAAATTGTTTGTTCTATGAATTTGACAAGTTGGGAGGGAAAAACAGATCTAGCTGTCGGGATGTTCTCTGCAGCTTTCGAGTTGTGCTTTCCTCAAATATTTGCACTACGCATAGAGCGTTCTACGCACACACAACATATATATATATATATATATCTCGATACAATATAACAGCTAATTAGTCTGCATGAAACTACAGTTGATGGAAGCAAACTTTCACGTTTCATGCGTATCTCAAAATCGTGTCATATTTATGATACTATATTTGCTTTAGCATTTGCTATTCCGACCATCGTTAACATAAATTCCGTTTTCAGCCATTTGTACAAATATTGAGAGTTTGTAGAAATTGTACACATCCTGTAGTCAATTTGTTAGGCAATTATTTGCGTTGAGTAGAGACAAGAAAGAAACGTGTGTGTGTGTGTGTGTGATATGGAAATGACAACAAATAATATCTAATTGGCTACCAGATACGAGGCAAATTTGAACTAATAGAAATATAAAAATGTAAATTGTTTTACTTTCGATATAAAGTTTTGAAAAAATTTCCCCCATCTCGTACATTTCAGAGCGAGAATAAAATTGGATGAAAATTCAAAAACAACAAATGCAATTATAGGGCAGGTTTTATCTTTGTAAAAAAAAAAGAGGTAAAGGAAAACGTGAATGAAAAAAAAAAAAAAAAAAAAAAAAGAATGGATCATATCAAAGATATTCGGTACGAGTTCTTTGAACGTTGGAACAAATTTTCCGAATGACTTATGCTGTGAAATGAAAGTCCTTTGTTCTCCTCGACTCTCTATACATCCAAACGCTTTGACCATGCAATATAATATACCGGGCTGTACAGCGAATCTTTTGTTCTCTTTCATTTTTTTCCAGCATTTTTCACGTTCCTTGCCCACGACGCGTATAAAACCCTTTAATGTGCTGAGCAAGTTTCTGACATGAAAATCCAATGGAAAAACTAAAAAAAAATTGAACAAATTTTCCAGTTGGATTGCATCAAAATTTTCCAAGCGAATCTAAACTATACGACGTTTTGTCTCAGTCTGACAAATTTTGTGGGATGTGAATTCGTTCGTGCAGGTGCGCGAGAGTTCTAATCAAACTTTGAACGATTCAAGCGACAATTTCTCTCGAGAATTTCTGGGTCACAGTCTTTTCTCTCTCTCTCTCTCTCTCTCTCTCTTCCTCTCCTTATATTTTCCTCCATCTCTCTCACAAACGAGAGAGAGAGAGAGATAGAGAATATCTCCATCGTCACTTTTCGAACTTTCTATCCTGATATAGTCACGAGGAAAAAGGGGTTGGTGGACTTTTCGATTGCTTTTTCTCCCTTGAAATTGAGATTGAGAAAACTCTAAAGGTTTGCAGAGTGTGACAGGTGTCAGGAGAGAAAAGGTGCGCAAGTCGTAACGTTGTCATCGTGATGGAAAGAATTTTTACGAGCTTGCAGATATAAGGAAAAAGATGATGCTCGCCAACAGTCTCGTTTCTCGACGACGCGATGTCGTCGTCATCGTTTCTTGCTTTCTTGGCGGAGACTCAAAGCTCGCAGACGGAATCTGGAGCGTGAAACTGTTTGATTCGCTCCACAGAGCTTCGAAGTCACGTATCTGCAACTTGTTTTTTGGCAGGGATGGTTTGATATATCGCAAGAGCCCCGGGCATAATTTCAAATATTTTGAAAAATTATGAGATAAATCTTGCAGCCAGTCTAGTGGTCGAAATAAATTGAGAAATATCAAATATCGAATTAAATTAACTCAACAAATACTGAATTAATTCAATTAAAATATTGAGTTCATTCAATTAAAAAGTAATTTTTCTCAAATCTGTTTGCTTCCTTTTCTTGTATACTTAGTTGCCAATAATGATTAATGTCTGTCAGTTTGATTCTCTTCACAGAGTTTCGTATATAATCACGTATACATATCTGCAATTTTATTTTTTGGCAGGGATGGTCTGATTTACCGCAAAAGCCCCGGGCATAATTTCGAATGTTTGGAAAAATTATGAGATAAATCTTGCAGCCAGTCTAGTGGTTGAAATAAATTGAGAAATATCAAATACATAATTAAATTAACTCAAGAAATATTGAATTAATTTGATTAAAATATTGAATTAATTCGATTAAAATATTGAATTAATTCAATTAAAATATGGAATTGATTCAATTAAAATATTGAATTAATTCGATTAAAATATTGAATTAATTCGATTAAAATATTGAATTAATTCGATTAAAATATTGAATTAATTCAATTAAAAAATTGAATTAATTCAATTAAAATATTGAATTAATTCAATCAAAATATTGAATTAATTCAATTAAAATATTGAGTTCACTCAATTAAAAATTGATTTTTCTCAAACCTATTTTTTTCCTTTTCTTATTTACTTAGTTGCCAATAATGATTAATGTCAGTCAGTTCGATTTTCCAGAGTTTCCTATATAATCACGTATACATAACTGCAATTTTTTTTTTTGACAGGGATGGTTTGATTTATCGCAAGAGCCCCGGGCATAATTTATATTTTGAAAAATTATGAGATAAATCTTGCAGCCAGTCTAGTGGTTGAAATAAATTGAGAAATATCAAATATCGAATTAAATTAACTGAACAAATATTGAATTAATTAAATTAAAAATTTATTCGTCTTAAGTCTGTTTTTCTTAATTCTGTGTACAGATTAATTTTTTAATCAAAATAATATCACACTTTAATCAAAACATATTTTTTCACATCCTAAAAACTGTTCTCCCTCTCTGTCTCTCTCTCCTTCTCAAGTTACACGCAGTTAATGTCAGTAGTGCCAAAGTGACAAGTCGATTATCGCGAGCATTTTGCTTTCGAAATAAGTTGCGAGAGGGAAATATTGAATATTGAGGGTTAATGGATTTTTGAAGGTGAGCACGTTGGTATCGATTTTCCAGGGGGTGCAACCGGAAGTTGGCCGCTGTCCCGAAGGGATGAAAGAGAAAGCGAGGCCCTTTGGCTAGCCCTATATACATATATATATATATATATATATATATTATGGCGCAAATACTTTGCCTTCGTCCATTTAGCTGGGGAGACGATATTGCGCCGTGAAAATTCGTCCTTGGTATGACATTAAGCAGAATCCTGACGTTTCCTGTCGCAAGGACGACAGAGACACGGTACTTTGCATATATATATAAACTCACGGAGAAATGATTGCTGGGCCCTATGCGAGCTTCGCACGACCAAAAGCTATTTCTGGGCTAGACGATCGTTTTAGCTGAGTGCTTTGTAATGAAGCGAGCTCGGCGTATTCTCTGTCTGTATATGTATACATATATAGTACAGTGTACTATATATAGATATGTGTGTATGTCTGTATGGGCCTCTGTACATCGGTTTTTGCATGCGTGCAAGAGAGATGGATATTGCGAGTATTTCCTCTCTCCTCTTCGTCCACCCTCTTCCCCCCGCCCCCACCCATATCCTCTCACGACTACCATGGGGGCTGGAAGGGGTAGTATAATCGTACGATCGATCCGTGCCGCGCGCGCGTCGCTGGAGGGACTCTCTCTCTCTCTCTATCTGTCCCTCTCTCTCTCTCTCTCTCTCTGACTGCAGCATCTGCAGTCGATGCACCACAATTCAACATCCCTCATTCATATAATTATTTTGATAAATTTTTTTTCTCACAATCAATCAGATTTTTTCGACGATATTTCACAGCATTACCAAATTGAGATCGAGGCTATTATAGAAGTTGAAACTTTGTTGGAACTATTGTATGATTTTTTTTTACAATTAATTGAGGATTTTTATTGAATGATTTTTTTTTTTTATTGAGTTTCGTAGCTGCAATATATGAAAAACTTTTGTGTTTTCAATAATTATTTTTACTAAAAAATTGACACAGTTATATTGTCCCAGGTTATAGATATGATGTAAGGATGGGAGGAAAAGAGTGAAAGCCTCGAGCCATTTCGATTGATCATTTTTCCAGACAGTTGACAAGCCACGCGAGAGAGCGTAGGCAACTTGGAAATGCGGGGATCACGACGAGAGAAGACTTTTCTTCGTAGTGGTGCCTGCTCGAGGCTATATATATATGTATGACATTGGGAGGATATAAAAAAAAACATGGAAAAATGGAGGAAGCCAGCAGAGAGAATATCGGATAGTCAGGGTTGTCGGAAAAAAAAGAGACAGATATATAGGAGATTTCCAGGTAAAACGATAAGTCTTCTTCCATCGTTTGCGTGTGTGGAGTATGAGAATGCTCCTATAGAGAAGTGAGGAAGGGTGAAGCATGCTCAGAGAAAGAGTGGGAGAGAGAGAGAGAGAGAGAGAGAGAGAGAGGGCTGCTCGTAGTGGTGGTTGCAACTGTGCAAGTTTTACCCCACATGAGAAGGTTCCATCTGCCTCATCAATCATTCTTCCTCCCAGCATCTCTTCTCACCGGTTTCGTGCAACAAGATTAAAATGACGATGTTGATAGATCGATCGGTTTTTATCGCTCTTGGTACATATATATATATATATATATTCTCGGCAAATTTTCCCAGAATATCGAACAGCCACCGTAATATATCGAATGCAAAACGTACATTTGTTTTACTTGAAAAAAAAAAAAAAAAACAAGCAAAGAAGTCTTGACGCGTCTTATATTTAATTATTACTCTGATTTTTACTGGAAGAAAAAATTTTCTGTTCATTGTTAAAATTTGTATCGTAATGAGAATACAAAGGACAAAAAAATGAGCTTGGCGTAACATTTTTCAAATGAGATTTTTTTTTATTTTTATTTATCGTCCCCTCTTTGTTGTCATAAATTGCAGAAGCATATATCGTTGATTATTATTTAAAAAAAAACAAAATAAAGGTGATGAAAAAAAAAAAAAAAATTAATAAACGCTGAAACAGCAAAGTAATCTCGGGTCTGAAATCTCAAGAGACTGGTGGCGGGTGAAGATTTTTTTTATTGTGCTGCACTGGCACATTTTTATCGGCTGTTTTGCACCCTGTCGACTCGAGCTTTCGCTTGCACAATCAAAGCAAAGCCTCTGGTGGCTTTCACCGAAGACGACAGAGAACAGAGCATCCCCTGGATTTTCTGTCGTCGTTATTTTTGCACAAATCTCACGTAACATCGTATTTATATGCACAATATGCGAGATGTATTTTCACCAGATGAGAATTAATGCAAGGAAAAAAAAAAAAAATCTACGCTTTCAGTACAATGAACATTTTAAGGGAGGAAAAAAATACGACGTATTATATACATATATATATATATATATATATATATATAGTGAATGGTGAATTCAAAAAGTGGTTTCTTCTCGTTCGTCGTCGTCAACGCCAAGACTATTCTTTTCCCATCAGTTTGCCACCCCTCACGAGGCAAGAAGTCCTTATTCTGTCTCGTGGCCACCCTCTCACACTTCCCAGCATTTTCTTTTCTCACCCCTCCCCTCTCACCTCAGCATGGTCCTCTCTTTTAGCAGTTCCATTCAACCGTGTGCTTTGCACCTTCTCATCCCTTTCTCGGTTTTCACGAGCTGGTCGTCTTGCAATTTTTTTTTCTCCTCCTTTTCACAAGCTCGCTCGCTCGCTCGCGACAATTTTCGTTTGTCTATATATATATATATATTTTTTTTCCACTATTCCCCATCATAGAGACACTCTCTCGTTTCACTCTAGGATTCTCTTCTTTTTATATGCACGAAAAAATTTACTGGGCTCCACACTTTCATATTCTATCGCCACTCACCCCTCTCCCCAAAGGGAAGAACGGAGCAAGAAGATGGTCGGGGGTGGTGCAAGCTCACCAAACGCCACTTTCAAAATTAGTGCATGTCTGTCTTAGCTCGAGGAGCCAGAGAGAAGGTAGAGCGAGCGAAGGAGAATCAGAGCCCCTTTCGTAGATATATATATATATATATATATCTATGCGAGGGGCTCCGATATATATATATATATATATATAGATATATATATATATATCTGCATAGTTTCGCTCGTGATGCTTCTCGTGGCCTCTCAAAACCCACAAGTGGAAATCTCTGAAGGAGCCAAAGTCGAATACCACCCGCCCGGGCGTATCTCGCGCCCCGACGAAACTTTCCTCGAGAGGATCGTAACTGGAGCGTGTGCTATAGATAGCTATAAAGTTTTCTTTATTTTTTATTTTCATCTTCTTTTTTTTTTTCAACATTTTCTCCAGAGGGAAGATTTCTCACTGGAGCTCATTCGTCATGTATTATTTGCAAAAAATATTTCATACAACATTTTAATATTTATTACAGAATTTCTCCGTTATTAAATTCCAGCGAATTGAAGATAATTTCCATCGAATAGCTGAGCTAAAACATTGGGGTAAAAAAATGGGGGGTAAAAGGTGGATTTTTTTTTCACGAGATAACTTCTTCGACCTTGCATTAAGGGGTTGTTTTTTCCCCGGTCATCAAACTCTACCAATCAGGCTGCTTTTGTATGCGACGTAAAACGAGTTAAATAAGAATGTAAATCTTTATTTATTTTTTCTCCTCCCTTGGGACTCGTAATAAAATGATAAATTCGTGAGAGCGAGAAACGTAAAATGCCACGTGAAAAATTACTTTATCCAGACGTTTCGTAACTGCGAGCGAAAGGGCATCTGTGCAGGGGGTTGAGACGAAGGGATAAAAACTGGAGTAAAACTATTGGAATCGACAAGCTATCGAAGTGCTACCTGGGGTGTGTCTGGTAAAACGATGGAGGTGCGATATTTACGAGCTCTCGCTCTTTTTCACTCTCTGTTCTTCCCACGAGAATTATTCCCAGCGATCCAGAGACGAAAAAAAAAAAATATTTATATATATATACATCGCACAGAATAAAAAAGATCGATATATCAATGTGTGCTGCACTCGCGAAGAAAAATCATCCTGGTGCTCTGGATTCTCGAGTATCGTTGAAAAAAAAAAAAAAATTCACCAAGAACAGAGAAAATAGCGATGAGAACGTGAAACGTGAACGTTCCTCGCGTTCATCATACCACATTTTTTCTCTCACTTCTTCTCTTTCACTCTTCGCGAGTTACGCGACGTTTTATTTATTTTCCAATTTTTTTTTTTCACTTTTTTTTTTGTTCTCTTTCAACCTCTCGGATGCTGAAAGGCACGAGAGACGCGAGAGGCACAAGTCGCGTGAGCGTCATTCTCGTCGAAGATTGAAATTCGTAGAACGCGCACGAGCTTATCTCTACTCTCTCTCTCTCTCTCTCTCTCTCTCTCTCTCGTTCTCACATCTATTCTCTACTATGTGAGCTCTCTGTACAGCTTCACACCATGAGGAATTTCATTAAAATTATTACTTAGATATTGGAGTGCCCGACTACGTACGCGAAGGATCGCAGCCTCTTCATCCTCTTCCCCCCCCCCCCCCCCTCCCGCGACCGCTTTTGTGCTTTTTCAGGACCATCGTGCTTAATCTCTATCTATATATATTTTTTTCCACTTCTACTACCGCAAGCTTTTTTACATTTCGCCTTACAGACAAAAAATAATCAGAAAAAAAAAAATGGGGGATGTCTAAAAACGAAGAAATTGTCGAGCAAAAAGATTTCCGGATGGAACTTTATGTTTTTTTTTTGCCAGAGCTTTTTCGGATATTAAATCTACCGTAAAAGCCACGACCTTGCCGCTCTTATTCGTGCATGTTAAAAAAGTACGAAAATAAAACCATGGCAAGTGCTTGAATGTTTTTTAAACAAAGAAATAAAATCTGGTAAATGTTAGCGAACTTAAAAAAAAATAATCTGTTTCTTTTTTGCTCGTACATAATTTAATGAGAATTCTCGGAAAATTTACCCGACCCTTTAAATAAAAAAAAAGATTATTTTTTTGTTAATTTTTAGCAATAAAAGGAATTGAATCATAATTTCATCATTGGTGATCAGAAAATAAATAAAAATCGACTCTCGAGATATCTATAAAATTGCAACTTCTCCTGCTCTCAAATGCTTTTATACTAAAAAAAATGTTTCTCCTGTAAATAGCATGTGTGCCCATGATAATAAGCAGACACAGCATTTTATCGCTCGTGGAGTCAACAATTCAAAGGTGAAAATAAAAGAAGCAGAAAAAGAATGGGAATTGAAAAAATTCCACCCCTCCGAAAAATGCCTGAATAGGAGAATTCATGACTCTGCATGTTTCCCGTGGGACAATAAGCGCCCGTATAAAAATATCAATGGTGCTCTGAGCGAAACAGACGAACGGTATAGGCGGTCAAGAGAGAAAAAAACAAAAAGAAGGACAATTATTAACGCAGGTTTCCTCTTTTATTGCAGCATTTTTCATTAATTCTCGCTGCAGCGCCCTCTATGATTTGTGCTGCACGAGAATACTGCAGGAAATGCAACGTCAAAAAAGATAAAACAAAAAGAATAGAGTAAAAAAAATGAAAGCATAACGTCGAGCTGATGCTGGTAGAAATAATGTAACGTCGAGCGAATATTTCTTTTTTTTTTTATTCCTTTTTTCTATTCGCTACCTCTCATGGCCGACAGTGTAAATTTCACCTGCCACGCTGACTTTTCGCTCTCTCACTTTCTGCTTCCGTTTCCACCTCTTTCCCATGACCCATCCACGCTGCAATATTCCAACACTTTCCGCAATTAAGCATCTACCGAAAACTGGCATTCGCTCAAGTGCTGCTCACCCTCTTTCTCGCTTTTTCCCTCCATCCCTCTCTCTCTCTCTCTCTCTTTGTCATGCACATATATGGGGGACGAATTAAGTAGTAAAGACCCTCCAAGTAAGGACATGAGACGTACAGCTGTATCAGAAATTCCTACTGGTAATACGAGGCCGTTTATGTACCATCGTCGGTGGTCCTACCTCATGCGTCAGTTACTACTTCGTACGACTAATGTTTGCCTGTACTACTGCAACGTTATGCTCGCCGCAGTATGCAGTATACACGGAGGAGAAATGGTAGGCAACACATGCTCAAATTAATAGGCCAACTTTCCTGTGCTATTAAAGTACATCCATTATTTAACGCTGGCATAAATTGCTCGTTTATACATTTTTGAATATTCTTTTCAAGAATGAGAGAGCACCTGAGTCTGACCATTATATGGCATTTCTCCTTGCGCAGATTAACGATGGAAGTTTTCACTGAAAATTCACAGCAATTGACGATTTATTTGTATTTTTATTATTTCTGGTATTTTATCCTTGCAATGCTCCAATGTTTCTAGCCCCGAAGTAGGAAAAAGCTGAGGAATGCTGGGAAACGTATGCTTCAATTTATAAAGGAACTTTCCGACCTTATCGTATTACATGCGTTATTCAACGATAGAGAAAACTACTCGTTTATGCATTTTGAAGGCTTTTATTGGGGATGAAGGGAATATATAGAGTCTGATCGTTATAGGATTTTTCTACTTGGACTAAGTAATGATAGAATTTTCTGCTGAAAAACGATAGCGTTTATTTGATTTATTTTCCTTTTATTATTTTCCTGTATTTTTTGGCTGCTGCAGCTGTTTAGCGAATTTGTAGCGAAGTAGAGAAATGCTGGGTAACATATGCTTGAATTAATAAGGTAACCCTCCTGCGCGATCAAATTACATACATTATTCAATTATTCACGTGCCACTTTTACTTTTTTATGCATTTTGAATATTTTCTGACCGAATTAAAGAAGAAACGAGTCTGATTATTATGGGGTGTTTCTACTTGGGCTGAGAAATGTTGGGTATATCTACTGAAAATCGATCGTAAATTTTATATTTTCTCATGATTCTTCTCAGTTTAAATTTTTAATAGACTATTCTATTGAAATGTTACATTAATAAACTCTCGAATTAATTGTGATTAATTATTTAACCGTTGAAATTCAATTCTTAAAGTTTTTCCATTCTGTAATTTTCAGATGCATATCGAATAATGAGTAATTTTTCTACTTGGACTAAGTAATGATAGAATTTTCTGCTGAAAAACGATAGCGTTTATTTGATTTATTTTCCTTTTATTATTTTCCTGTATTTTTTGGCTGCTGCAGCTGTTTAGCGAATTTGTAGCGAAGTAGAGAAATTCTGGGTAACATATGCTTGAATTAATAAGGTAACGCTCCTGCGTGATCAAATTACATACATTATTCAATTATTCTCGTGCCACTTTTACTTTTTTATGCATTTTGAATATTTTCTGACCGAATTAAAGAAGAAACGAGTCTGACTATTATGGGGTGTTTCTACTTGGGCTGAGCAATATTGGATATATCTACTGAAATTTGATCGTAAATTTTATATTTTCTCATGATTCTTCTCAGTTTACTTTTTTGCATTATTTACATTTAAATTGATAAATTTTTAATAGACTATTCTATTGAAATGTTACATTAATAAACTCTCGAGATAACTGTGATTAATTATTTAACCGTTGAAATTCAATACTTAAAGTTTTTCCATTCTGTAATTTTCAGATGCATATCGAATAATGAGTAATTTTTCTACTTGGACTAAGTAATGATAGAATTTTCTGCTGAAAAACGATAGCGTTTATTTGATTTATTTTCCTTTTATTATTTTCCTGTATTTTTTGGCTGCTGCAGCTGTTTAGCGAATTTGTAGCGAAGTAGAGAAATTCTGGGTAACATATGCTTGAATTAATAAGGTAACGCTCCTGCGTGATCAAATTACATACATTATTAAATTATTCTCGTGCCACTTTTACTTTTTTATGCATTTTGAATATTTTCTGACCGAATTAAAGAAGAAACGAGTCTGACTATTATGGGGTGTTTCTACTCGGGCTGAGCAATATTGGATATATCTACTGAAATTCGATCGTAAATTTTATATTTTCTCATGATTCTTCTCAGTTTACTTTTTTGCATTATTTACATTTAAATTGATAAATTTTTAATAGACTATTCTATTGAAATGTTACATTAATAAACTCTCGAGATAACTGTGATTAATTATTTAACCGTTGAAATTCAATACTTAAAGTTTTTCCATTCTGTAATTTTCAGATGCATATCGAATGAGTAATACATTTTTTTTCTACTCTCTCAATTATTTATCACACCAATTGTTTCATTTTAATTGAATATTTTCATTTATTTTCTCTCATCGCGTTAATTGCAATAATGGTCCATAGACGTTACTATATTCAACAACGCTGGCTCGGTCATGCATTTGTTCATTTTTTATATACATTGAAAAATATCGAATTTCCAATATCGAGTGGTATAGAAATGAAAAAAAAATGGTTGTTTTACACTCGTCCAATGAAGCTCGTGAATTTCACTCTATCG